>VDFB02281492.1:410737809-410754879 GCA_007258455.2 Sequoia sempervirens
ATTTATGCTTATCTAAAAGATAATATCTTACCACCAGATCTTTCTTGCAACCAAAAGTGCAACTTCATACGCCAATCCGCCAAACATACCATTATTGCCGACACCCTTTACCGTCGAGGCCTAGATGGTACTCTTTTACGTTGTTTAGAACATGACGAATCCGCTTCCGCTTTACACGAGGTCCATGAAGGAATTTGTGGAACACATTCAAGTGGATTATCTTTAGCCAAGAAACTCCTTCGTTTAGGGTATTACTGGCCACACATGGAACAAGAATCTTATCAGTTTGTCAAAAGATGTTCAAAATGCCAGATACATGGTAATCTTATACATGCACCAGCACAGGAGTTGCATCCATTTGCAACTACATGGCCTTTCTGTCAGTGGGGATTAGACCTGGTAGGGAAAATTCACCCATCTTCATCTAATGGACACAAGTTCATTATCATAGCAACCGAATATTTTACAAAATGGGTGGAGGCAGTTCCTTTAACCACAATCACTGGAAAGCAAATATCATCTTTCATTCTTAATTATCTCATTTGTAGATATGGGATACCCCAGTCAATCATCACAAATAATGGCAGGCCTTTCAAAAACCAAGACGTCCAAGAACTGTGCGAAAAGTTCCACATTCAACATCGCTTTTCAACCCCGTATTACCCTCAAGGTAATGGGCAGGTAGAAGCTTCGAACAAAACAATCCTCAAGATTCTCAAGAAGACTGTAAATGAAGTGGGACGTGATTGGCACATTCAGCTAAATCCTGCTCTTTGGGCTTATAGGACTAGTATCAGAACACCAACAGGAGCTACACCATATGCTCTTGTCTATGGATTAGAAGCAATACTACCTATTGAGGTAGAAATTCCATCCCTTCGAGTCTCACTAAAGGGACTCATTTCAGATGAAGATTATAGGGTCTCTAGACTTTAGGAATTAGAGCTACTTGATGAACGTCGACAACAAGCTGTCAATCATTTGACAGCCTATCAACAAAGGATGTCTAGGAGCTATAATCATAGGGTTAGCCTAGAGTCTTCCGGATGGAACTTGGTCTCTGGGAAAACCACAGAAATCAAGCGATCCCGGAGAGAAAAGAAGGAAAGTTTAGACCCTATTTAGATGGGACCTTATGTCATCATATCGGTTTATGGATAAGGAGCATATCATTGCTTACGAGAGACATGTTGGAGGATCATAGACAGCGATCATCTCAGGCGATTCTACGCCGAGGATATCCAATGCCTGATCAATAAAGTTGTCTTGATGAAAACCTGGAAAACATGCGTCATGATGACAATAATAAATAAATTAATTAAAAAAAAAAAAGAGAGAAAAAAAAAAGAGGACACAATAAAAACAAGTGATAAAAAACTGGAAAATAGGCGTTACTTGTGATTTTCACCAAACTCCTCTATCTATTGGGTACAGTGTTGTTACGATTGTTTCCTTTCATATCATTTCCATCTATCATTTAGGATTATCACTATCCATATCATAGCAAGGATACCAGGTTTTACCCTAACTTGGGGGCAACATCCTAATGTTATCTGGTACAAGTAGACTTTCAGCTTGCATGGAAGGGCAGTCAAACATGACAACCTCAAGTAGCAACAATCAAAATCCAAAAACATCAGAAAATCCATCAAAATCTAAAAACATCAGAAAATTCATCAAAATCCAAAAACATCACAAAATCCAAAATCCAAAAACATCGGAAAATCAAAATAGAGTCTACATCAGTCAAAAGTGGAGTCTGTGTCAGTCGAACTACGTGGTCTCTGCGTATATAACGTAGGCAAGACTAATCTTTGATCAGTCCCCGAGACCCCTAGGATAGGTCTTTAGGTCACATCATTTGGTCAAACGTTTGGAAAAATCATGCACACATCAGCACACACATCTCAACACTGATGATCTAATCTGAATAATGATTTGAAAATACATTAAGTAGAATTTGAATTGTTGTGCTTTTTATCATTTGATTATCATTTCTTTGGAGCAACTCAATGATGTATTGAACTAGAGAAGTAAGGAAGAAGAATGATACCTTTTCTTAGTTTACTGTTTGTGAATTAATCATTATTGTTTTGTGAATTGTCGCGGGAAATGCTCTACCAAGTATCATGGATGACATTCAAATTCACTTAAGAAAATGATTAATTCTTGTTTGTTTACGCAAGAAATGCTCAGGTCATCATTGGTCTATCTTATACCATGATGCTTGTGTTCGCTTGCAATATCAAAAATCATGAAAGAAATACTCAGGTCATCATTGGTCTATCTCATATCATTGATGCTTGTATTCGCTTTCAACATTTTAAAAAGCTCAGTGATGATACAAAGTAGAATAAAATGATTATTGAAGTGACACTTAGATTTGCATTAATAAAATAGGCATTTGCATGGTTAACATAGATTGCATTCATAATAATACATCTGCAGAGTACTGGCGACACAAGTTCCAATGATTCAATTGCAAATGATGTTATCTTTCCTTACTAAAGACTGAGTATACTTGACACATGCACATAGGATCATATCTTCATCTCATCATAAATTCACAATAAAATTGCATTTCATGACATCATATACATGTTATGTTACACCATTCATTTATCCATACATCATTTACACTTACATCATCACATATTCATCATACATTTCATTTACATACATTCATTTACATTTACATTTCATCAGTCATTCCATTTCATTGCATTCCATCTCATCTATCATACATCATTACATTTCATTTTCATTTACATACATCATTACATTTCATTTATCCATACATCATTTACACTTACATTTCATCAGTCATTCCATTTCATTACATTTCATTTTACACTATCATACATCAGTACATGTCATTTCATTTACATTTCATTTCTCCAACATTCATTTACATTTACATCTCATCATTCATTAAAAATCATCTACTCATTTATCATTACAATTAAATCACATTTCATCGCATATCATTCTATTCACATCTCATTATTCATCATCCACTTATCACATATTCATTTATCACATTTCATTTACATACATCATTACATTTTACATTTCATTTATTCGTCATCCATTTATCACATATCAAATTTTACAATTCATTTCACATATTCACATATCACATTTGTATTTATTACATTTTCCATACATCATCCATCACATTTTATCTATCATACATTACATCTCATTAAGAAAAGAAATACATCATCAATATCATTTCACATCCATCACGTCAATACATCATAAAATCAATGCATCCATCATAAAATCAATGCATCCATCACATAAATCATGTAAAATTGTATCATAAATCAATCGAATCGCTGCACATATATATCTCATCAAGTGTCAAGTATATAATGAAGTATGAAAATAATGAAAATAACATCATCTCAAAAATGGTTGTATCAATCTCTCAATGGGTACACATATAATCTCAAGTAGTACTCCCACCAGAAGGAGCAGGTCTCGCACCAGTATCAGCACCACCACCAGACATCCCAGGATCTCTCGGATCTCTTGGCAGAGGCTGTGTCACACCTCTGCTCACTGTCCTCGACCGAGTCCTCTTTGAGCGCGACTGTGCATAGCTGACTCCCTACTCTGGGGGGCATAGCTCATGGTAGCGGCCCCGGTAGAACTCAATCTCAGCACCGGCTTGCATGGCCTCATGCATATAATCCGCTACAGAGGTCCCATCTGCCACTCTCTGTAACCTCTCTGCAATCGCCTGTGCTGTCTCAGCTGTCCGTCTAATGGTATCTCGCTCTACAGTCAAGGCCGTGATCTGTGCCTGGGCGGTGGACAACTGTGCTCATAATCCTGTCACCTGAGCCTGTGCGGTCGCTGCTACTTGTAATGCCCCATCTCTCTCACTAATCAGTGATGTAATCTGGGTTTGAGCAGTGGCTAGCTGTGCCTGCGTCTGAGCCTGAGTCTGAGCTAATAACCCCTGCACCTGTGCTAGCTGACCCTGCAATGTCTGCACCTGCACCTGTAAGCCTGCCACCTCTGAGGGATCTGCCGATGAAGACATAACAACCTGCCTCTTACGAGGCACACTGGAGGATGGCTCTGATGAAACTGCTATGCTCGGACCCCTCCCATCTCCGCCATCATCGTCACTGCTATCATCACTGCTATCAGAGCTCTCATCACTATCGGTCTCCGAGCTGCTCTCCACATCCACATCAACATCCTCCTCTCTACCCCGTCTCTGACCAACCTGAACACCCCCTGCTAGTGCTACTGCTGGTGCTGCCGCTGGTACAGGTGCTGGCTCATCTGGAATAGTGATCTGTGGAGGAAGATGTAGAGCCAGATACTCTCCATACTCAGGAGTAATAGGCGCCTCGACAATATCCCGCCGAACATCCCATGCTGATGGCTGTAGAGCACGGTAACCCTCAACAAGTGCCCCGTAAGGCAAGCTGGGACCCCAATCGGGAACATCAATCCGTCGCCGTCCATAATGTGCTACACCCAATGGCATGCACTGCACAATACCATACTGTCTGTACACATGACGAAACAGGAACCGCTCCAAAACCCTGGGGCTCTTCCCGATCAAATACATAGAATCGGACAAGAACCCCAACTCAATATCATCATCGTCCCAGGCATCACAGTCTAGGTACGGACGTCAGGTCACTACCTCTATATCATCAACGATCCGTCTCCAATACTCAAGCTTACCCATCATATGCTGGGTAGGCCTGCCTCTATATCGAAATACATATGGCCTCATCACTGGTCTGGCCAACACTGGTACGGGACGCGTAACAGCAATATGCTCCCAGGCCCATACCTGGAGAAGGGTAGCCCCTGCAGATAAACTACTGCCGCCGAGATATACTACCCAATGCAAATCATGATATAATTGGGCAAGCATGCACATGCCCCATGCATATCTCTTCCTATGGACCACCAGGCCCTCTAGCACACGACCCCATCCAAGCGATAGACCATTTGACCTCTTATCAGGACAAATGAATCCACCAATGAAACTCGCCAAAAAAGAAGGAAGAGGAGCATATGACTCATATATATCTATCCATGGGATCCACTCTCCTGCAATGTGAGGATCCTGGAAGACTCTCTGCATAGCCTCTACACCACCAACCTCCTCCGAGTCGTGAACCACAATCTCTCCAACAAACAGTATGCGAAGAATACGCCATACATCCTCTGGCGTCACTGTCATCTCACCAGTAGGTAAATGAAATGTGTTGTGGTCACTATGCCACCTCTCCGCCAAAGCTGTCAATAGACCCCTATTGAGTCTAATATGGGGCATGTCCAACAATGTAGCCAAACCACAGGTAGCAATATGCTGTCTCTCGTCAGGAGACAGTCGCGAAATCATATCAAACGGCCAGGGGAACTACTCCCGCACCTGGATCACATCCAACTGCTCCTGTACTCATGCAAAACAAAACATTTTAATCAGAATATCAAAGATCATCAAATCTTCAAACATTGTGCTTTTACCTATCAACCTATCAAATCATCACGGAACTCTCATCTATCAATTGGGTTCAATCTAACAAAATGCATAATTATTCCTCGCCTATCATGAAGGTAATTATATCAATCAATAGATCTCGCTCATCATGAGATCGTTTCCCATATATTTTAGTCAAGAACAAAACTAAATGGAATCAAAAACAAATCGATGAAAATCAAAACGCACAATGTTACATCAATCTTTACCCAAAGCGCTACAAAATCAACCAAATGCGCTAAAAAGTCTGGCGCGCTACACAAATCCCCGTACGCGCTACAAATCTATCCTTGCGCGCTAATGTTTCTAGCGCGCTACAAAAATTCATAGACGTGCTGTAAAACTTACCATGCACGCTAAAACTGCTGGCGCGCTGCAAAACTTACTGGACGCGCTACGCTATAGACCGGACGCGCTAAAACTATGACGCGCTACAAAAAATTACAGGCGCACTACACCGCATTCCCCGCGCACTAAAACTCTAAAAATGTGCCAAAATGCATCAAAATTAATGGCGCAAATTACGAGAAAGGTTTGAGGTACATACTGGAGGACCATAATCGACCGGACGCTGGTGACGGTGCACACGCTCGAGTCGGTGGGTGTGGTACGGGATAGGCATCCTAGCTCTGAATACTCTGGAGGGTCTCTATCTCAAGGTTGTCAAAGTCAATGCACAAATGACTTTTGAAAATGACCTTTGGAGCATTTATAGGCTATTTTTGGGGGATTTAATTATTTTTTCCTTCTGAAGAATTAATTCTTCTCAATCACTGAGACATTTACAATCTTGTCGGAAGATAAATTGTTTCTTCATCAATTCATCATCAAACCATCATAAATATTCAAATTTCTTGAAAATTCAAAAAAAAATCCAATATTCATCAATTTATCTCCCGAGGGGGGCATATATCACTATCTTTTCAAAATTCATCATCTGGGGCAAGTCTGGGGCATGCTTCAAAACCTTTCGTCAATACTGGCAGCTGAAGCAAAATCATTTTTTGAAGCACTGCATAAACACATCACTTCAAAGAGGGGCAAAATGTAGACACCTAAAATGGTGGAGAAGTCAATTAATCGAATGCAGCCTTATTTGTTCTTCAATCTTAAATTCTTCTACTTAGTAAATAAATAGAAATATTTATTTATATTAGGATCATTTATTAATTCTTCTATTTTTCTCTAATTAAATAAACAAAATTAAAGACTTTGTTTTATTTAATTATTATCATTTTCATCATATTATTTCTCTCTTAATTAAATAAACAAAATTAAAAACTTTGTTTTATTTAATTATTATCATTATTTCTTCTATCTTAAAATTAAATACACAATTTGTGTTATTTAAAATCACATTTCTTCTTAATTAAATAAAGATTGCTAAAAATCTTTTATTTAATTATCATTCTCCTTTTAATTTAATAAAACAAACTCTATAGTTTGATTTATTAAATTATTTATTCCTCTTTTTTGCTAAATTTAAATAAATTAAAATTATTTAAATTTATGTATAAAATTTGCACTATTCACTCACCAATAAATATTTATTTCTCACCAATCAAATTAATGGCACTGCCATTCAGGGGAAAGCTTCAGGAAAAATTTGCAGGAAGTTCTCTCAACAACCTTCCACCCACCTTCCCTCCTATCTTGCCTGGTGTTTTCATGGGGAGAAACCATTCTCCATGATCAGCTCCTTCTTCTCATCCCAAACCTTTAGATTCTCCAGAAGAAATCATAGCCCCTCATCCCGGTTTCCTGTGCAATTGTGCTGCCGTGAAAGCTATAAATACAGCTCTTGGGCTACACAAAAAGGATCCTAACTTATGCAATTTTACTCTGCAGGTTTCCAAACATTCAAGCATTCCAGCAATCAAGTTTTAGGATCAATCCATCAAGCTTTCTTCAGCATTTCATAGTTTTAATCATGGCTGTTTACAATAGTTTAATTCTCATTGTAGAATCATCTTAGTTGCATTATAGACTCACAATAGCTTAATTCTCATTCTCTAAGTGTCACTTAATAGTTTAATTAGCTTACGAATCTGAGAGCTAAGTAAATTAGAGAAGTCTTTAGAGTTAGAGAGCAATAGGATAAATTTCTATAGATTTTGTAGTTTAATTTAGTTTAAATTCCTTAATCTTAGATGCAATATCTTATTTAGAAGCGTAGATGCATTGTTTAATTCACTTTTCCCCTTCTCACAAGCTTACGGTTTGAATATCTCCAAACATTCGATCTGCAAACATCACTGCAGCACTAACGTGGTTCATAGTCTTTTTGATGGAGTGGTAGAAGATGTTATTGTCATCCTTGAGTCTTGGGAATACCCAGCAGATTTCACCATATTGTCCTTTAAGGCAACTTTGGGAGGATATCCTATAATCCTAGGTAAACCATGGTTAGCCACAGCTGATGCTTCTATAGGATGTTGTTCATGAGACATGACAATTTATGATGGTCAGTCAAGAAAGAAATTGGATTTATACCCACTTGCCCAGCCTCAGCTAGATTTGTCTCAACCAGTTTGGCCAGATCTAGGAGAGAAGTCTGAAGAAGTCAATTCATTAGCTCAATTAATGATGCTACAAACTGATCCATTTTCTCAGCTTCAGAGTGAAGATAACCTGCTTCTACACATTTTACAGTTTAGTTATGGTTTGAATAGCCCATTTGTTTTAGGCGGTAGATTCTCAACAATATTTCCTACAACAAGCCCCAGATCACGAGAGCCATCACAATTTTCTACTATATGACATACAAACACCACATTTATCAAAAACCTCAATAAATGATCTTACCAAGCAGATAGAAGTATCTTCAGGCTGCTCTCTACATATCAATAATAAGTTGCCTCAGTCTCAACAAACTACCCTAGCCACAATGCTACAAGCTCAACACAAAGCTTTTGCATGGGACTATGGGGACAGCAAGGGGTGATCCTGGCTCTATCTCCTTAGGATCTATATTAGGAGGATAGTTCACCTATTAAGCGGCCCCAAAGAAGAATCAATCCAACACTTAGGGAAATAGTCAAGCAAGAGCTTCAAAAATTGCTTGATGCTGGTTTTATCTATCCTATTTCAGATAGTCAATGGGTAGCTCCACTGGTAATTGTTCCTAAGAAGGGTGGAAAATGGAGAGTTTGTGTAGATTATAGGGAGCTGAACACAACAACTAAAAAGGATCACTTTCCACTGCCATTTGTTGATCAAGTGCTAGATTCATTTTCTGGTAAGAAGTATTTCTCCTTTTTGGATGGATATAGTGGGTATAATCAAATCAAAATTGCCCCAGAGGATCAGGACAAAACAACTTTTACCAGTCCATGGGGTACTTTTTCCTACTCTGTCTTACCTTTTGGCCTGTGTAATGCACCTGCAACATTTCAAAGGGCAGTGATCAGTATTTTTGCTGATATTTCTCATGACTCTATGGAGATCTACATGGATGAATTCACCACTTATGGAGCCACCTATGAAGAAGCATTAGCAAACTTGGAAAAAGTATTAGAAAGATGTAAGGAGCAAAATCTTTCTTTGAATAGTGAGAAGTGTTTCATGATGATGCAAGAAGGAATTGTTTTAGGACATCATATTTCTCAGGCAGGAATTCAGGTAGACCCTACCAAAGTAGAAGTCATTCTGAATTTGCAAACACCTACAAAACAAAAGGATGTTAGAAGTCTCTAGAGACATGTTGGATATTATAGAGGTTCATCAAAGACTTCAACAAAAATAGCGATCCATTATATGCCTTATTGACCAAGTTACGAATTCCAACTGGATATTAAGGCACATGACAAATCTTTCACGTAACAGAATTTACATACTTAGGCACTGTTCTTCGGGGACCAAAGTGGATTCTTCCTTTTCATATACACACAGATGCTTCTGACTATGCCATAGGGGCAGTGTTAAGATAGAAAGAAAATTCCATAGAACATGCCATATATTTCATTAGCAAAAACCTTTAAGGCCTTGAATTAAACTACACTGTCACAAAGAAAGAATTGCTAGTGGTTGTGTATGCCCTGAACAAGTTTCGACATTATGTCACTAGTTATCAAATATTTTTCCACACAGATCATGCATCAATAAGATACCTTATGAATAAGCCTGCCATATCTGGCAGATTAGCAAGATGGCTCCTATTGTTATAGGAATTTGATATCACAGTCATTGATAAACCAAGACAAGCTAATGTGGTGGCTGATTTCTTGTCAAGACTTCAAACAACTACACCTGCCATCCTAGAGGTACTTGATGATAGGTTTCCTGATGAACATCTATTTCTCATTGCTGCTGGAAACCCATGGTATGCAAATATTGCAAATTACTTAGTAGCCAACAAGATTCCAGGCCATTTCTCACCAAAGGAAAGACAAGTGTTGGTGGAGAAAAGTTTTAACTTTTCATGGATTGTAGACTACTTATTTTATACAGGGCCTGACCAAGTCATGAGAAGATGTATTTGGGAAGATGAAACATATGACATATTGCATGCCTGTCATGATGAGCCATGTGGGGGCCACTTCACAGCCAAGAGAACATCTATGAAGGTGCTGGCTACTGATACTATTGGCCCACACTACGCAAAGACGTTGCAACTTACACCAGGAAATGTGATAGATGCCAACACATGGGAAGACCAACAAGGTCTAATGAAATGCTCCCGTATCCTCAAGTGATAGTCAACGCCTTTGATAAGTGGGGCATGGATTTTGTTGGGCCCATTGATCCTCCATCCAATGGGAAATCATATATTTTAGTTTGTATTGACTATGTGACCAAATGGGTAGAAGTGAAAGCAATGACACATGCCCGTGACAATAAGGTTGTTGAATTCATGTATGAGCAGATATTTACTCAGTTTGGAGTGCCAAGGGAGCTTGTCACTGATCATTAAGGAGCTCAGTTCACATCCAATTTGATCATTGCACTAATGACTGATTATAAGATGAGGCATCGAAAGTCTAGCCCCTATCACCCTCAGGCCAATGGTTAGGCAAAAGTTACTAATAGAGAAATTGAGGCAATTCTTACCAAGACAGTCCAATTACATAAGAAAGATTGGAGCAGTTGACTTCCTGAAGCAGTCTAGGCCTATAGGACAACGTGGAAGACAACTACAGGGTTTACTCCTTTTGAATTACTCTATGAAAAAATTGCCATGTTACTAATAGAGTTTGAGCATAAGACCTTAAGGACTGCTCTAGAGCTTAATATTGACATTCTAGAAGCCCAAAAGGAATGCCTCCTACAGCTGAATGCATTAGATGAACTCAGAAAAGCGGCCCTGCAACATACATAAATTGTACAACAGCAAAGGAAAAAATGGCATGACCACCATATCCAAACTAAGTAATTCTCTGTTGGTGATTGGGCGTTGCTTTATGACTCCAGGTATAAAGAAAATCAAGGTAAAATCACTACCTGATGGCTTGGTCCATATGAAATTGAGAATGTATTTGATAATGGTTCAGTTCAATTAGTCACAATTGATCCTGTTTGATTCAAGCTGTTGGTTAATGGACACCGTCTCTGGTTGTACCGCAAGCCAACCTCGAAAGAAGAATTTATGCAACAATTTGTTCAGGATCCTGCCACTAATCTTCTTGCAGCAAAAAGCTCTGTCCTTTCTCCTGCAACTTCACCTTTATTTTGTAATGCATGCTCATAATAAATTTTTCCTTTCTAAGGAAGCCCTTTTTCTCCATCTTCCTTCATCACCACCATTCATTTCCTTTTCTTCCATCTCATCCATTCATCTCATCTATCCATCTCATTCATCCACGTCGCCCATCCATGTCATCCATCTGCACCACCCTTAATGATGATTTCATTTCCAACCGTAATTTCATGCTGAAGCTGTCATCTTTTTAAGCACGTATGGGCATTTATTGAAAGGTGCGCGATATCTTTTGTTGTTGTATTATTCATTTATTTCATTTTATTCATTCACTACTATGTCAATATCAGTCATTATTATCCAATATTTGCCTATCCTTCAGTACATGTGTGGACACATGTTACATTTTAATTAAGGGGTGGGATAATCCATTTTTTAAACCTTTTCTTATGCCGCTGTCACAACCGTATGAATATTTTTATTTTCTTGTACTTTCCAAATATGACTGCATGTTTCCATCCTAGATAGCAATTAAACTGCTTGTTTTGAGTAGTTGTAACAATCATTGCATGCAAAGATCTTTTGAGTTCATTTTTGGAAAAGAAAGGAGAAGTGACAGTAGGACAGAAAGAAGCAGAGCCGAAAAAGAAAAAGTTTTCTTTTGGATTTTCAGAAAAGAGTTGAGTTTCAACTAAGACAAATTGTGAGTATGGGTGGTCAACTGGTAAGACATGAGTCTGTAGCTCATGAGTTATTGACACAAAATCCTCAAACAGTCCAAGCATTCAGCCCTCTGTGGTTGGTTGAATTACTTTTTGAGGTTAGATTCTTTCAATGAGGAAGTTGTAGATGAATTTTTAAGAACTCTTTTTGAAGGAGAGGCTACAGTATGGGGTTTAACAATAGCTGTAATAGAAGAGCGAATGCGAGAGAGTAGCTGAGCTTCCGTATCGGAGAGAATTTTCTTGGATGTTGTCTGTGAGGCGAATTCTGATACCAACTAATGGACCCTTGGAGATCTCTAAGCAAGGATGCAAATGAGTGTCGTTGCCTCCTCCCTACCCAGAATATGCTTCTTTTATAATCAGGTATTTAACGTGTGAAGGACATTTTTCTTATCTACATTCCTACCATTTTAAATTATTGAGTCATATGAGGCATGGGTTAGCCGTTAATGTCCCAAAATTTTTGTTAAATATTTTGAAACAATGCGCCTATGAAACCCAGAGGGGGAGGGATAACTCTGTTGCCCATCATGCCCTTATTAAACTCTTGATTGAACGTTCTCTGAGGGATGTGTCACCTCTTTCCTGGCAAGAATTTGTTGCCCAAAAGAATCTGCAACTTCCATAACCCCTAGGCACTTCTTGTATGACCTAAGAAAAAGAAAAAGAGAATAGCATCTACCAGTAGGGAAGCAGAGCAAGAATCATTTGCTCCTGCAACACTTAGTCCTGCAGCCTCCACACCAGAGCCCTCTACCCGAATACAAACCAGGTTTACCAGTAGAAGAGAAAAAGGAAAAACAAAGGTAGGAGATTCCTCTAGGGCAGAACAAACCCCAGAATCTGACCCTCATCCTCAGAAAGTGATATTTCTACTCTGCGGCATCCTCCTATGAAATTTCTTTCATCAACACCTCTTGCTTACCAGGTTCACCATCATCTTCTTTTGTTAAGTTTGAGCCCTCTAGGAAATTTAGAAAGAGGAAAGCTACGAGAGCACCTCTGGCAGTAGCAATAGTACCAAAAAGGGTTTCAACAAGGAAACAATGTAGAGTCACCCCTACCTCAGCTCAACCTAAAATTATAATAATTTTTGGGGAGTCTGAAGAGTCTGAACATGATGTTTCTCAGAATGTGTCTGAGAGTGTTGCAAAAAGTCCATTTGTTATTCCTGGGGAAGAACAAATTGAGACAATGGAAGTTGAGCATAATGAGAAGGGGATGCCCAGTCTCGATGACTTGGTTGACACGGCCATGCAAATTACAGAGGAAGCATAATCTTTTCCAGCACAGCAACAGGAATTTATCCTGCAACAAGAAGAGGAAGAACAGCCTGTACAATTTGAGGTATCCAATGAAGCCTCATTACCCTCTGCAACTTGTCAAGAAATGACTGTATAAAAGGACATTTTTAATTGAATTTATAGAATACTTTAGAACTACATGGAGGCCGATCATGTTTTAGACCTTGAGTTTTCACCACTTGGCCAAAACTCAAGTACAACAAAGCCTTTGGGAGGTCGAGAAGAATCAATTGAAAAGAAAGATTGAAAGGAAGGAACAGGAAATTCAGGAGTTAAAGGAGAAAATGAATGAAATGATGAAGGTAACTGGTCAAATCATGGAATGTAGACCACCACCCAGAGTTTATGCCCTGTGCCTTAAGGAACAATTCCTTTGGTTCCAGTTAATGAGGATTTCAAGGAACTTAGACCCTATCATTCATATAGCCAAAGA
This sequence comes from Sequoia sempervirens, assembly GCA_007258455.2. Taxonomy (NCBI): domain Eukaryota; kingdom Viridiplantae; phylum Streptophyta; class Pinopsida; order Cupressales; family Cupressaceae; genus Sequoia; species Sequoia sempervirens. The sequence goes on from VDFB02281492.1 coordinate 410,751,428, forward strand.
ATTTTATGATGCCTATCAAGTAGCCCCTAGTTGGCTGAAGAATTCTTTGTGCGAATTTTATTTACATGGCTTTATAATTCCCTCTGAAACAAAGTGGAATCCACTTTTGTACATTGGTGATATTCATTTAAGATCACTCATGTCTTGAGCAACAAATGAAACAAATTATGGCAGACAGTTGGAAACCTATGAAGAAGCTAAAAGGGATGAGCTCATCCCTTTGCAACCTGAGAGTTCAGATCCCTACTCAATGTTGAAAACTTGGTTTACCGTTACATATGGATTCAATAATCAAGAAGTCAAAATGAAAATATTTGACCTCAGGAAAAAGGTGTATGATGAATTTAAAAGCCAGCCATATCTATTTTGGAAACTATTGTCTTCCAGAATTGAGAAAAGATGGGAAAAAATAACTGTTGGGTTAAGAAATATTAACCTAAGTTTTGGTTTTAACAAAGACAAGATAGTGGAAGAGCACATATGTATCTATAGATATGCCTTGGTTTATGTATAAATTTGTGAAGAAGATGTGATATGTTGTATAATTTCTTACACTTTGATGAGGTTTTCTAAAAATAGTATTTATCCTTTCCCCTTGGGTCAATCACTTCATGGAAAGGCTTCAAAATTCTTCCCTCAATAATTTTAGGCTACCCATTAATCCCACTATGATTTTTTCATCAATTTAGAACTCATAGAAGAGATACCACTAAGTCTTTAAGTATATTAATTATAAGCTTCCATTGACTATACACAAGGTTAATAGCTCCATATAATCTTATAAAAAATTTGATATTAAGTTCAAATGTATTTTATGGCCCTAGATCTTCTTGTATATTTATGAGAGGTTAATTTCCTACAATCACTTTGTCAACTATATAAATATAACTCATGGTGGAAGAAAGACAATTTATCCCAAAAGTTTATGTGATAAGAACATTCCCTTCTCTTAGAAAAATAACAATATACAACAAAGTAACCATTCTTAGGAAATCCCTCACTCAATATGTACATTCTTCCTTAATCCAATCACCAAATTTCCCAATTCACTTCAAAACTAACCATACAATCAAAATTAATTCTTCAACCCTAAATAAGTAGTGACCTTCCCAATAATCATCTAGGTTATGTCAACCCCATAATTGATTGTAACTCCCTATTTGAATAATCATTTTCTTTGACTCAATGCAACTAATTAGGACAACTTCATGAGAAATAAACAAAGTATTTCACTATACTTTAACAACCAAGCATCTATAAATAATCTTCAAACTCAAATTCAAGTGATGCCACAAAAAAGCCAACTTTATACATCAAATGTGGGCACAAATAACATGCAAAGGATGGTCAAAAAATTAAACAATGGTGTCCTAAATCATCAGAGAATGAATACAAGAGATTGAGAAAATGGATGTTATCAACCAAGGACTACAATTATCAATGCAACAATCATAAATGGAAAACTCACCCGCATAATGATGGCATTGATCCTTCTCTTTAAAACATGTAAATAGACTTCAAATTTATGTGAACAGCGCAAAATTTGCATCATGCAGTTAATTAGGTCCATTCATCAAATAAACTTAGTTCATCTTCACCCATTCATCAACATTAATTTCATTTCTAAGGTTATTCATTTAAAATAAATAAATCAAAAACTCAAGTCAAAAGGGGTCAAAACATCCTAATCACCATTAGGATAATCTAATCTTGATTAAAATAACCTAACCACCCACTTGCATAGATAAATCAATTTATTGATTTATTAAAATCCTTATTTTCTTTCAAGATGGCATCTTTGAGGAATATTCCCCACTCATCATTTTCACAATTTTAAACTTGCATGTCTCTTACATGTCCCCCACTCAACAATTTTAAATTCTTACATGTCCCCCACTCAACATTTTTAAATTCTTACATGTCTCGTACTCAACAATTTTAAATTTGAAAGTATTACATGTTCCCCCCTCAACAATTTTAAAATCTGAAAGTCTTACATGTCCCCCACTCAACAATTTTAAAATATTTGGCACATTGGCCAAAATGTGCTCACTCCACAACCACTCACAAGTTGACAAGTGGCCTCATCTTATTGGCCATTTTTTCATCAAAACATTCTATAAATGAAGGGCCTCATTCTTCATCAAATAATCTACATCTTCATGAAAAGTTACTCTCTTGGTTTGAGAACTAATTTTGCTCTTCATCACTATTACATTTGCAACATTTGAGCTTGTCAAGGGTTGGGAAAGGGTCACTTTTCACAACAAAGTGACCCCAATCCACTATGGAATAGGTATGCATCCTTCATGCTTTCAGTTTAACTTATTCTTGTTATCATGTTTAGGAAGTATTTTGCATTATTTCATAGGAGCATTTTGATAGGTGCTCACATATGACGCTAGAAGGAGGGAAAAAGTTCTACAAATATATTTAGCATAAATAGATGTTGAAGTATTTATTGAAATGCCATATATATATTTAGCATGAATAGATGTTGAAGCATTCAAAGACACCTTTTATCAGATTTGTGTTAACTAATCTGCATCTTTAAGAAATACGTTGTTTCTATTTGCCATGCTTTGTCCATGTTCTTTTGCTAATAAGTATTGCTCACCATATCCATTGAATTCGCCATCTACTCTTACAAGTTGAGTAGTCCATATTGGTATCTCTATTGCTGTTGTATTTATCTTTCCATAGGGGGAACAAATAAGAAAGACATATTTATTTTGTCTAGATTTAAATGCATTTTTTGTGCTATTCACAAATTTCATTATTTGCTCGACATAGGTATTTTACCCACAGTCATGGAATTGGTCATTGGGATTGATAACTAAGTTTGATTTGAGATTCTTTCTGGAAAACTATTTTATTCTCTAGTAGATATTGTGGGAAAAAATAAAAAGAAGATTGTTCCATATGGAAGGATGTTTTCCTGAGCAAGTTTTATGTAATCATCATACTATTGGCTTCTGCATTCATGATATTTTACAAATACCTTTCAACTCCATGATTTGTTCTTTTAGAGTCTTGTATCTTGTGCATTGACATCATATGATGTATCAAGGATGGGAATAATTTTAGTGCTTCCTTAGTGGACTCAGGGCTTTAGGGTTCTTGTTCATACTGCTGGTTCATGTCCAAGCATTTTTCTCTTTATTGAGGCATCTTACTAATCATTTTAGTTCTTGCCTTTTAATGCGTGCCTTGCTCCAAAGCTTTTTGTAGGTAGTAAATATACTAGAAAATGTTTGAGAAGTTGAGTGATGCTGGAAAAGGTTGTTAAAAATAGTTTTACACTTTCCATTTATGATGGAAGCCTTTCAAATTCCTTTCAGACACGTCCTCACACCTACCATTTGCATTTATTTCAAAAGCTTTTCTAAATACCATTACTACGTGGCTTTACCCCTACCATTCGCATTGGTTTGTAAAAGATCCACATGAGG
>VDFB02281492.1:410754979-410808811 GCA_007258455.2 Sequoia sempervirens
AAAAATTCATTAGAAATACCAAACAAAACTTACCTCTTGCATCTCTTCGTCGTCGGGGTGCCATATTTGTGAAGAAAATTGAACTCAAGTTGATCAAGTGTCAAGAAGTCACCTCCTCAACAACGCGAGCGCGTAGTGCAGGGTTTTTGGCCGCGGGCAGAAATGGAAATCAGAAAAAACAGAAATGAAGAATGTTCCTTTTTTTTTTGCTTTTAAAAAGACAAAACGCGTTCGCATTATAACGCGAATGTGTTTTGTCTCATTTTGCACTTTTGTGGCCACAAAAGTGCGAACATCTTGGTGCACTTACCCTAATATAGGATTAAAAAAAGAAAATTTGAATTTCATGAAGTTTTCGACCAAGTTAAGGTGGTCGTGACATATGAGTTTCTTTTATATTTTTTTAAAGTTGCAATAAAAAATTCATAATTAATTATTTATTTAGAAAAGAATTACAAAAAAATATGCATCACATCAAGACATGAGTCCTCTACTTATATCTAAACTCTTATTAAAAATATTATCATTTTATTGTGGTTAGGGTGGTCAGACATACACCTACTTCTTATTCTTTCCCTGAAATTTAAGTACTACTGCATTGAAATTTCAAATTTTCACCAAAGAGATTTTTCTTTTCTTAAAATAAACCTAGTAGTTTAGAAACTACATTCAATTTGCTACAGATTCTATTCTTACATATTTTTGAAATAATATAGATAAATTATTCAATTTTTTTACCTCAAGTTGCCTAACTCTGACTTTTCTATTTTTTTTGCCACTTAAGGGCCTATTTTTTCCATGATGATCCTGTACATACCTATCTATGGTTTTGAGGAAATATCATAAAAAAGGTCAACATCCAAGTATCAAGGTCTATGACAACTATAACAAATGGATAATAAACTCTATCAAAATTGAGTCATAGGCTGGACTCATCACTCCCCCCAACCTAAGGCTTTGTTGGTCCTCCAATAGAGGAAGTGTTGTTCTTTTGCTTAGTCAATGCTTTGAAATTTTCAACTGACAGTTCTCCTACATCAGTTCTAGTATGTGAATTAGGTTCCCAATAGAACCCTTGCTTGTTTTCCAACCTATTCCATCTCTTTCTCTCTGCAACTATATCATTATGATAATACCTAAAATTTGGCACAAGCCATAATTGGATAGGTGGTTGAAAAGTTAATGGAAGCAAAAATTGTCCCTTCGTCCTTCCAATTTGTATATATATATCAACCCTTTTGCATGTTGTAGCATAGTTCTATAGAGAGTGAGGCTCAACTTGTTTTAACTCATCATTTGGACTGTTCTACCTTTTTGACAGACATCCCATTACAGATTCCTCTGCGATTGTTGCTACCTTCTCATATTCTTTGTAAACTGCTTCTCTCTCAGGCAGGATCCTACTGTTATAGCTTGGTTGGTAAAGGAATCTATATCATTCCCTAAAAATGTCTCCTATATTTCTAGATTCAGCCCTAATGGGCAGGAGAATGTTGGATTATATTTTCCTATAAGTCCTAAACTATTGTCCCCATCTAATTTAATTTTGTATCCAAGACATAAATTCCCTTAATTGGACATCCCCAATATACAACAGTGGATTCCAATCATGATCTTGGGACACAACATAATTATGCAAATAGAATTCACAAAACAAATTCTTCATTTTAGGAGGAGCAATCTGATAAGCCTGGAAAAATTCAAGAGGAGTCTCAATGGAAGGATTCAAACCTGAAATAATCCTTGCTAGTTTAAAATAAAAATTCTTCTCCTTCAAATATAGAGCATAAACCCTTGGAGGAGTCCTGGACTCTAATATCTAAGGTACTAAGGCTACTATATTGTCCACCTTCTCCTTTAAAGCAACAATTTCTATATTTTTCTCTCTAATCTCTTGATATTTCTTTTTAATCTCCTCTTTCAGCTTGCATTTCTCATTTTTCCATTCTTCTTCCCTCCTTTGTATCTCATTCCATAAGTTCATGGCTATCATGTGCATTGAAAAATCAGAGGGCTTATGTATTCCTACCAAAAAATTTCCTAGCACTGACTCTTGCTTTTCATGTGGCCCCAGCTATAGGAATTTTGATTGTTCACCCAATACCAGTTGCAAGGGTGTTGATTGTTCTCCTAGTTTTGGTTGCACATGGGCTCTTGTTCTTGCTCTTGCTCTTGTTGCAGGAGCTCCTGATTCTCCTGATTCTCTTGACTTTCAACCTGTTTTGCGATGGCAGCAAGCTCTGCCAAGATTATATTTTCCTACCTCACAAAAATTTCCTTTTCCTCAATGTTCACCTATCCCATTGGGGCTTCTATTCCCTCTCATGACGTTTCTCTAGTCCTAGGGCTTCCCTGCAGAGACATACCAGTGGCTGGTCCAACTAGTATTGTTTTTCTAGGAGGGATCTGATGTTTCTCTTTGACTACAAGAAGAACAATGTCAACCTTTCATTTCTTAGAGCTTGGAACTTCATTTTTGGCCATTTTATTTTTAGCTTTTCCCTTCCTCATTTCTACCTCTTTCTTTTGTGCCCTAGTTCGAATTAGGATGCTAAGAGGGACATCATCATCAAAATCTGAAGAGGAAATTTCTTTCTTTGAATGTTCTATATCAGAAGAACCAATCTCTATAGTTTGTTTAGCTATAGGAGGGTTTACACTAGGGCTTATGCCAAAAGTTGAGGCTCCAAGAGTGGATTCAACAAAACTCACTCTCCTACTAGCCCTACAAGGTTGAATAAAAACCCTAGGTCACAAATTCTCTGGTCTAAATTGATCAGTATTTAAGAATTCTTCCCAAGTCATATCAGACACATCATGCAAAGAATTCTCTACTAATAATTTGACCAAACGATGGTGGGAAATGGAATTATCCCTACCTTTTTGGGTCTCGACCTCCATGATTGAAAGAAGGTGATATAACACATTTGGCACATTCGTTCTTCTCCCATGCCTCATAAGATTCAGGAGTTTGAAATGCACAGAATGTAGATTCAACTAACAACCTTCACAAGTAAGGTACTTCACAATGTAAACAACTACTTGCTTCCATGGCTTAGGCAAAGAGGTTCTTTTCGTACCTTGCTTGTCCACATTCACCCTTTTACCATTTCCTTTCCTTTAGACAATGTATGCACAAAATTCCAATGCAACATCTTCATTATAGCCATTTAGCTTCAGGAAATAATCTAACCATCTACAGTTTCTGAACTTGGCCTAGCACGTTGCACCCTATAGTAATACATCATGAACCATGGGTTCATTTTGAATTAACCCACCTCCCATTGTTTTAGTTTTCTATAATTAAACAAGCACTCTACAAAGTTTCACTTCCTACAATCTTCATCTAAAAGCCAAATTTCTCCTTCCTACAATGCTGCTAAATTACCAACATCAATGTCATCTAAATTTTACCTTTTTGGTGACTTAGGATTATGATAGAGGCAATAAAGTCAGTAAAGGAGTAATAAATGAAAGATATGATCAAGAAAAATGGCGGCGATTGATGTCATCTCACACATGCGAGTCGTCACCTCACTCAAAATTAAAATTGGCCTAATTTAATCTTTTCTGACATGGACCAACATGGACAGACACATGGACATGTTATTCACACTGCCCCCAACCTAAATTTGAGCATGTGTCCTCACATGCGAGGTAGTAATGATGATTTGATAGGGGCAGGGAATAATTACATGCTATGGAGAACATCTATATTAATGTACATTAATTATATGAATATACTAAAAGATAGTTAATATTTAAAAAATTGATGCACATGTACCTAAATTCATGGAATATTTTTTGGAAAGAATATTGAGGAAGTACTGGTCACCTTTTAAGAAGTTAGTTGAGCAATTAACAAAAGTGGAGATGGAATGAAGTGAAGTTATGGAGGCATGATGGAAGAGGGAAAAAGGTAGAGATGGATGGGAGGATGGGTGAATGAATGAAGAAGTGGACTCCCACAAAATTGGAAGTCTTTATTATGACAAGTTGCGTACCTTATTTAGCTAGGAGGGACACTAGGTTTGCTTCCTTTGGCTGTAGGAAGTTCGAGTGTTGCATGTTGAGTGAATTGCTATAGAAATTTCTCCTTGGAAGTTGGATTGTGATGCAACTTGGGGTGATGACCTTGACAAGTAGCTTAAATCTAACAGGGTTAATGGTAGTGAGCTAAACAACACCATTTTTCAACAACCTCATATAGTCCTTGCCACCTTGTCTACACTTTTCTTGCATTACATTGATACTTTGAGTTGTAGAGTAGTGCCCAGTCACCTGGCTTGAATTTCTTGTCCTTTATGAATTTTTCATGCCACTTTACTCTCTGATTCTGCACTAACTCTATGTGATGCAAGGCTACCTTCCTCATCTCATCCAAGTTATTCAACTACATAATTCTATCATTTTGTGCCTCAGAGATATCCATACCTAAGTCTAGTGTAGTCCTAAGAGTCTTGTGCTCAAATTCAATGGGAATCGTAGCTATATTTCCATACATCAACTCAAAAGGAGTGAAGCCTATGGTTGTTTTCTAGGTGGTCCGAAAGGCCCAAAGAGCTTCTGGGAACTTTTTTTCCCAATCCTTCCTATAGATAGCCACTATTTTGGTCAGAATGGATTCAGTTTCCTTGTTAGTCACCTCAACTTGGCCATTGGCCTAAGGGTGATAAGGAGTAGACTTCCCATGCCTTATGTTGTACTCATTGACTAGTGTTGTAATAAGGGTTGAAATGAACTGAGCCCCTTGATCAATCGCTATCTCTCTGGGAACCCCATACCATGTGAAAATTTTCTCATAAAGAAACTCTACAACCTTATTATCTCTTGCATGCTTCATGGCATTAACTTCTACCCACTTGGCTACATAATTAGTACCTACCAAGATATAGGATTTACCATTTCATGGAGGATCAATGGGTCCTACAAAATCCAATCCCCATTTTTCAAATGGAGTGATTACTACCTCAGGGTAAAGGGGCATCCCATCAGATTTGGTTGGCTGGCCCATGCACTGACATCTATCACACTTCCTTATATATTTCCCTACATCCTTGTGTAGTGTGGGCCAAAAATATCCTATGTTCAAAATCTTCATTGATGTCCTCTTGGCTACAAAATTCCCTCCACAGGGTTCATTGTGACATGCATGCAAAATATAATGTCTCATCTTCCCTCACACATATCCTCATGAAATGGTCTGGTCTAGTGTAGAACAAAAATCCAACAATCCATGAGAAAGGAAAAGATTTTTCAATGAGCACCCTTCTCTCTTTTGGAGAGAAATGACGAGGAACTCTCCCTATGACCAAATTATTAGCTATGTCAGCATACTAGGGTATATGCACACTAATGGAAAATAAGTGTTCATCAGGGAAAGAGTCATCAATGATTTGATTGTCCTTTGATGTAGTCATCCTTGAAATAAAGTCTGCAATAGCATTGACCTTCCCTGGTTTATCCACAATGGTTATGTGAAACTCTTGCATCAGCAATAACCATCATGCTATTCTACTAGAAATCAAGGGTTTATTCATGAGGTACCTAATGGTTGCATGATCTATGTGCACAAAGATCTAATAGCCTATTATGTAGTGCCTAAATTTGTTAAGGGCATAAATTACTGCCAACATTTCCTTTTCTATCATTATATAGTTGAATTCAACTCCTTACAAGTTTTTGCTGACAAAATAAATAACATTCTCAATTGCTCCTTCTTTCTATCCCAATTGGAAAGGAAGCTTCCAATTGGGACCTTTGAGTATAGGAGCATGAGTTAAAGTTGCTTTGAGATCAAAGAATGCCTTGTCATAGTCCTCCGTCCACTGGAATTCAACATCTTTAGTTAGGAGATTGTACAATGGTGCTACCATTTTGATAAATTATTTGATGAAAAACCTATAATAATTTGCATGTCCCAAGAAAATCCTAACATTTTTTTATTTTGCAGGTATAGGCAGGTTGGTGATGACCTCAATCTTGGTAGGGTCTACTTGAATTCCTTTGTAAGAGATGTAGTGGCCAAGGACTACACCTTCCTGCATCATCATGAATCACTTTTCACTATTTAAAGATAGATTATGGTCTTCACATCTTTGTAAGACTCTCCTAAGATTTTCCAATGTTTCATTGAAATCAACAACATAGGTAGTAAAATCATCCATATAAATGTCCATGAAATCATGAGAGATATCTAAAAATATGCTAATAACTGCCCTCTAAAAAGTTGCAGGTGCATTGCATAATCCAAATGGAAGTACTGAGTAGGAATAAGTCCCCCATGGATAGGTAAAGGTGGTCTTCTCCTAGTCCTTAAGTGCAATTTGGATCTGGTTATACCCACTGAATCCATCTAGAAAAGAAAAGTAAAGCTTTCCTTAGAGTGAATCCAGAACTTGGTCTATGAAAGGAAGGGGAAAATGGTCCTTTTTGGTGGAAGCATTGAGTTCCCTATAATGAACACAAACTTGCCACTTCTCTCCCTTTTTGGGCACAATTACCAATGGCGACACCCATTGGCTATCTGAAATGGGGTAGATAAATCCTACATCCAACAATTTATGTAGTTCTCCTTTTACATTCTTCGTTGTGGCTGCCTCACTAGTGTACAATCATCTCTGATGTATATCCTATGAGTGCAAAGCTTAGGATCCAATCCCTTCATATCATGATAGTCCCAGACAAATGCATGCTATTGGGTCCTTAGTAAGTTTTTTAGTGACAATTGTTGTTCTTCACTTAGTTTGCTATTAATATTTAGATATTTTAATTTTGACACTTGCACTTGCGTAGTTAGCTCTATCATAGTTTCTTCACTAATTCTTGGTACCTTGAGTTCATGTGGCAGCAATGTATGAGACATACCTATTGTTGTAGGAAGTTCTATTGCTGAAAGAGCAGGAAAAAGTGTCTTTACTGGATTAGTAGAATTAGATGCATGAGAGGATGAGTCTTCCTACACCTCACAATGGTTCTAAAGTATGTTAGAAAATACTTCATCTTCATCCTGAAGCTACATGAAAGAAATGTTTCCTAACATCATAAGTTGTACCATAGAATTGACTTCCTCAGCCTCTTCACCAACATGTGGCCATATGGGGTTATCCATATCATGGGATGGATGAATAGGAGGGTAGAGAATAGGAGTTTTGGTTCTCTTTCCATCATAAATGATCATGTCTCCAGTCTGACATCCAATATAGGAATTTGTTGTTTCTAACCATGGCCTTCCTAGAATAATGGGGTACCCACCTAGTGTAGCTTTAGGAGAAAGAGTCATGAAATATGTTGGGTACTCCCAAGAGTCTAGAGTCACAATAAGATTCTCTACTATACCATCCAGTTTAATAATGGAACTATCAGCAAGTTGCAGGATAGTAGGAGTAGGTCTCATGCTTGCAACATTTAGTTTTTGTAGGATATTTGTGGTCATTACATTTATTGTTGCTCCCAAATCAATCAAAGCATTCTTTATTTGGATCCAATTTATAACAACTCCTACCAAAGGATTACCTGGGTCATTGTATTTGGGAACAGTCACTTTTCCAAGCACGATGCTAGCCAATTGTTCCACCACATGAATCGTAGTGGGGTCTTTCTTCTTCCTGCTTGGCTTCTTAAGGCATGCGTATTTAATGGATTTTCCATATATGCGAACATATTTTATGGCCTGAAATAAGGGTATCTTGACACATATATATTCTTCAACTAATCTAAAATTTCAAAGGTTGTTTCCTCCTTCTCTTCCTTTTCTTTCACAATTTCCAACCTTTGAGGAAATGGTGGTTCTTGTTTAGTCTACTTGACTGGAATTGGTTCAATATTTTTAGGTACACTTGGTTGAATGGGGACATTCAGATGCTCCTCTTCTTCCATGAGAAGCTCAGTGATGATGGGTGTAGAAGGAGATAGCAAAGTAGTTCTTGAATGCGAGTGGATGTCACTTACACTCATAACATATGCATGTAATTGATTTGGATCAGTAGAGTAGACTAGCTGCTCCTATGTTTGTTATTTGGGTTAGGTGTGGGTTGAGTTGGTAGCTGAGTAGGTTTAGGTGTATTTGAACTTGAACTAGTAGGAGGAGGCATTATAGTAGGTTGTTGGGGCTGAGAAGGTGGTTGTATGTAATTGGTTGTTTGGTTTGGCCATTGTTGTACTCCCCTCCATTGAGATGTTTTCTACCAGTTTCCTGGAGGTGGATACCAATTTCCTTGAAACTACTGCCAATTCCCTCGAGGTTGTTGCCACTGGGGTGGAGAGTTTTAGTGATTGTACCAGGTATTTGGAGGGTTATTCCAAGGTTGTGGTGGATATCCTCCATAATTGGATGGATATGGGGGTTTCCATTGGTTAATAGATTCATAAGAATTAAAATAAGGCCCAACAAAGGATAATGGATCCAATGGCATACCTTGTCTTGGAGCCCATGGCCTTCTTTGTGTAATTTAGTAGACTTGATCATCATCACCCTGGATTGGGTTGAACTCAGGTGGGATCTACTTATTGTCAATATTAGCTACCATTTTTCATTTGTAGTCCATCTTCTTTTGTCTACGATGAGGGCAATATTCTGCCAGCATTGCCTCTATCTCTTGTTTCTTCTTTGCTTGAAGTGTATCTAGCTGAGTAGCCAAATTTTTTATGATGTCTTTCTTGAAGTATGTGAGAAAGTGAGTAATCTCCATCCTTGAAAATATATTGGTAGATGACTTACCCATAGAGTATTGGTAAGCTCTCCCTTTCTTTGAAGCTACCCTAGAATAGTTCTGACATATCTTCTTGATATCCTCCCAAGGAACTTGAGTGATATCTCCTCCTCCCATCAGGTCCAAGGCATCAATGTAGCTATCATTACTTCCTCTTAGGAAAAGAAGCTTTTGTGATTCTTCATTGAGTGTATGGTGTGGATATTTTTGTGGGAAGAACCAAAACCTTGAAATGTAATCCTCCAGGCTTTCATCTTCTTTTTGTTGCATCCTAAAAATGTCATCTCCCTTCATGTCACTTCCCCTACAATATTCCTTGTACTTCTCAAGGAACTTTTTCTTCATGTCCTCCCAAGTCTCCACAATATTTTTGTCTAGGATCATAAACCATCTTAATGTAGCCTCTTTCAAGGTGGTAGGAAACAACTTATGCCTATGAGCATCAGTGGTATAATCATAGCTTATGCAGAGGATATCAAAGTCAAACAAGAAGGTATTAGGATCTTTTGTGACAAGTCCATAAAACTTAGGAAGGATTGGCGTAGGGATATTTTTGAGGTTGTCAACTTCATTCTGATGAGCAATGGGGAAATGAAAAGCTAGTTGGTTAGGTCAATTTCTATTTGCATCACCCATTCCTGCCTGATGGAGTTCTAAAGAAAAGGGATTCTCAATCTAATTTTTGTCTTCAGAGGAAATTTCAGAGCTGGTCAGATAAGGAAATGCATCAACAAAGGGGTGTGGTTCTTCTTATTCTTCATCTCTTGGAAGATTTTGATGCTCAGCTAGCTGGAATGGATTAGGGTTATTAGGAAGGAATCTCCCATGAGCATCTCTCCTCCTTCCTCTATGCATACAGTATCAACTCAATATCAACTAGCTCACACAAAGAATTGGAAAAATAATAGTGGATCATTAATTTCCTAAATGAGGGGTATACTAAGAACAAACTTTCAAAAATACTATAGCAAGAAAGAAACTATCAGTGACTCCAAATAACTCCCTAGTTTAACACCATCCCTGGAAATGACGCCAAAAATGTTGACCTTCAACAATGATTTAAAAACTAAGCCCTTACAACTATGATTAAGAGATTGGACATCTAATCTGAATAGCTATCTTAATCATCTTGAAGGTTCATTTAACTTGTCAACCTAGGGACGTAGACTTGAAATGAGTCAGCACAATATGTGCACTAGGAATCCATAGTAGCTATAGTCATTCTACAGCTAAGAAAGACATAATGTTGAAAGTAAATTGCTTGGAAAGAAATAACATAAGTATTGAACATCAACCAACAACTATACTAAGTTGAAATGCATGAAAAAAATGAAAATATGAGAAAATAGATAGGAAACTACTCTATCTGCTTTGGATGTAGGAACACTCATAGAATGGAACTCTAGTGGCTATAGGAACAAATAGTTGCTATATTTTTAACTAATTGCTGAACAGAAAGTACTAACTAAACTAAAGGATGGAATGCTCACCAAGTGGGCCCCCTTGCATGAGTATCCATTAAGACAAATTTAAACTCAAATGCAATGAGATCATAACTTAATTTTATTCATTGGAAAGCATGAGTACAATAGAGCAACATAACTGTATTACTGAAAAACTAAGAATGCGAATACAACATCATATTTATCAACCTTTTGAGAAGGAGCATTCGAGTCTTATTTATAGGAAGAAAAACTACTAACTAACTACCTAGCAAGGCAGTCAACTCCAAAAAATTAGGACACCACTTTAGGGAAAGCATAGAAAGTGGAGAGGAGGTTATGCATGCATGGAATCTGGTCAAGCCAATTTACCTTAACACAGATCTAGCATAACAATAGCTCCTATATTTGCTCAACAAATTATTAAGACCATTTACAAAGCAGTTAAAATTCTTTAATTTGAACTAGGAATCTCCCTCCATTGAGAGTATTCCCTCCATTGACCTTTGAATGATCACCTTGTTGACCTTTATGGAAAACAACTAGCTAGCAAAATCTTCCTCAATTTTGTAGGCTCTAATTATATCTGCATAACAATGTTAGTACCCACAACAATTGCACATCTGCAACTATCTTAAAGTAACATTCATTAATCCACATGTAAAATTAGCATAGATAGTTCATATAGCATGTCAGTGTCATTTAAAGGTTACCAAAATAAGCTTATGCCCAATGTCTATGGTTTTGAGGAAATATCATAAAAAAAGGTCAACATCCAAGTATCAAGGTCTGTGATAACTACAAAAAATGGATAATAAACTCTATCAAAATTTAGCCATAAGTTGGAATCATCATGATGGTTGAAAGGATTCATTGAGTGCATTTTAAATAAAAAAGATTGATGCTCATGATTGAAAATTGGGTGACTTGCCATTAGCTCGCTCACATGAGCCTTCTTTGATCATTAATAGCTACACACTTTGGTTTCTCTACTTAATGCAGATTGTTTATTGTTTTATCTCACCATTTGCAGCCATTGAGAGTTAAGAAGTTAGTTTAGAGCCAAAGGAGAAGCATGTGAGTTTGAGGTGACTAATTGTAGAAGTGTTGAAGTAATTGTCTCAAGTAAATAAGCATTAACACACACTTTGTTCCAAAGTGTAAGGTAGCTTGTAGGTTTATGAATTCACAGGGTGTTAAGGGTTTCAATTGCATGAATTCTCCACTTGAGTTGGTAAGAATTTTGTAGGTATTGTGGGTTTTGATTTGCAAATTTCCATTTAGGAACTAATACTGATGAATTCTTCTACAAGTGAGAGTTGGCTTGAATTTCAGGATGATGTGCTTGAAACTAAATATGACACACTGGGAGCTCCTACAACGCCAAAGGGAAGGAGGAGTGCCCATGTTAAAGCTAAGGGTGGTGTCAGGAGCAATTACCACCTAAGGAATAGATTTGTGGTTGAATCTAGTGGGAAGTTGGCTAAGTTTGTTGGTATGGAGCCTAATCAATCTCTAAGTGGGAGATTGTTGGTATGTGGTGACTGATCATGCTATACTATACACTCTTCATGTATCCTCATTGGGGTCCAGTGTTGGGTAGAGCCCTGGGTGATGGTTCAGGGGTAGCAGCCCCTGAGAAATATTTTTTTCCCTATTTTTTCGTGTCATCACCAGAAAGGAAAACTTACCAAAAATAAAATGACTTTGTAGAACCCTAATCTAGAAGCTTCTAAGCTTGTTATAAGGGGTTGGGATGGGAGTTATAGTATGATGAAAAAGGGCATTATTAGCGAGATTGTAATATGTTTTACACTGGATAATAAAATCATTGGATGGCTACAGTTTGTGGATGTAGCCCTGATTTGGTGAACCACATTAATTTCTCTGTGTTGTCTTGTTTCTACTATAATCTTCTGTGTGTTTTATTTCTCTATTTTATTGATCAAATCTGCATTTAACTATTAGATATCTGCCTTCTAACCCTAACATTAAGTCTTGTGGGAAGAGGAAAAATAAGTATCACAAGGTTTATGATTCTTATATGGGAAAGCACAATTCTCCCATAGATATTTCAGCTAGCCCTTTGATTGTTGAATGAGATACTAACCTAGAGTACAATCGTTACCTCCTCATACGGGCATGTCGAGAGGATTTTGATGATGGAGGGGTAGTAGCTTCTCCATTTCTAGCAAGAACACGGAGTAGGCATGCATACTCTGATTCTAAAGAATCATAGTAATACCCTAGTTCTATTTTTTTTATGACACCATTGCCACAATGGTAGGTTGGTCTTCTTCTAGGAACGTATAAGTTTTTTCTTTTGGTGCTAACATGGAGAATATTCTTTGGTCAACATGGATGAGAAATTTTGGCACTATTGCAATGATGAATGATGCCTTTTGGAAGGCTGGTTGTCTTCTCCAACAGACTATATGGGTTTTGTCTTTTGCTTTCCCCCCATTTTTGCAATGTGCAAATATAACCATTTGGGGTGGTTTGTAAAATTGAAATGAAATTAAACATCAAATATAGATGTGATTGTAATTCGGCTTGATGCTTGTCACTCCCATATCTCTATAAATTGGATTTCAGGGCCAGTTATAGGAGGGAGGTTGGTTGGTTGTTATGGAATTGATTACATAGAGAATTGTAAAGGGTACTAAAATTTTTAGTGTTAATTCTTTGGTTCAAGTCTGCTAATATGTACATATGAAGTTCTGATAGTGCTACTAGAAATATAGAAAAGAATAGTGCAAGTTTGACACCATTTTCTCTCCTATGTACCAGTTTTATGAACTATAAATAATATAATCAAGGGTTATCTTATTTATCTCTATTGATTCCTAATGGGTGTATGGTTTTATTCTTGCTTATTTATTCAAATAATTGTTGTAAATTCTTTAATGGAGCTATATGTTTATATTAAATCAAGTACTAGGATGCTAGTAAGAAGTGATGGTTGAGATATAATGTTGAAATACTGTAATGTAGTATTCTCAAAGCTTTAAATAATGTCATGTGTGAAAATTGTTGTCAAATTATGTGGGTGTTAGAATTGACTCCGTTCCAAGGATGAAGCACTGGTCTAAGTGAGGTAATCATATTGTATTTCGTTGATTAATTCAACAACAAACCATTCATTAATCAAATTATATGAAATGGGTTACAATGATGTGAGGTTTTACCATTCTCATGTTCTGAATGTGAAATGTTTTTAAGTAGCCAACTTCTTTGATACAACACATTCATTGAGTCATCATATGAGAATTATTTTCTTGTTCTGATGTTCAAGATAAAGTAGCAAGGGAAAATTAATTGAACATTATTAGGATTACTCTCTTGGGTTTCACAGGGCCCGAAGACTAGAAGTAGAGGTCTAGCAGTCCTTTACTTGTTTGTTGGCCAATACTTTCCTTTACTTATCATTGGATCTTGCCAAATCCATAGGTAAATGGTGAGATCAAGTTTGGTTCTAAGAAAATAACCAACATGTTATAGGACGTTTGGTATTAGCACTTGAACCATCAAATTTTGTAATATTGATTATATTCCTTGGAAGACCACCACCACTTGACAATTTCCAAAGAATACTTGTGTCAAAGTATGATCATTAACTTACTTCTCAAGTTATGGTGATATATGAGGTGTTATCTACATCTTTGTTCAATTATGCTTTAAAACATAACATGATTATTTCAAGGTGTTATCAAGAACTACTTGGTACAAGGGTAGGAGGATCTAATTATAATAAAATTCTATAAATTTTAAATTGTAACTTATTATATAAGTTCAAGTATATATTTATACATGTACAAACTCATGAAGTCTATATTCTAAAAATATTATCACCTATGATTTAAAACTTAATGAAATTATTTGTTCAATTAAGTCCCTCTTGTTTGACATTTGAATGGATGATGCTTTTCACTCTTCTTATAAACCTATTAATATAATTTCCTAAGGAAGGGTTATTTATATATAATTTATATTTAGAAAATTTAATATTGTTTAGTAATTTTCTCTAAAATCCCCCTTGAACATTCCTTAAAGAATTAATAAACCTTCTACATGATCAATAATATGATAATTAGGTAGTGTGGAAATCACAAAAAATAATAATCCATGAACTAATGAATAATTGAACTTTACCTTTAGATATTTGTTATGTATTTTAAGGATAAATATGATGGGATCTAAATCTAAACATCACTTAATTTACTTTAGACACATTTGAGATTAACTAGTTCTTACAAGTGAAAATCATCTCTCCCATGAGTTAATACTTTAAAACATCTAGAAATTTTTTTTTGGGAGACCAGAGGAAAAAGACTAATGTTATTTACACTCAAATGCTACTCAATAGTTTTGATCTGAGGAGAAAAATAGGTTTTGAATAGACCCATAACCCTTTACAAATAGTTTTAAAGGGACTTGAAACCTTATATAGACCAAGCATTCTACCAAAAGATAAATCACAAGCAAACAATAGCCAACAAACACCAAAAGATAAACATTACAATGCATGCTACAAAAACTAGGTTTTGAAGGGAACACATAACCCAATACAACCAAGAATTAAAAGGAACTTGAACCCTAGCTGACAACCCAAACAACTTGAAACAACCAGGCCTCAACTAACCAATTGCTTAGTAGATACATAATTGATCCCAAAAAAACAACACAATTAGTAATGTAGGAAGCCCTCATCACCCCACTAGAAGCAACTTGAAATAGTCAAGCCATAATATCAAAAATCTCGGCAAGACCATAGTTGAGCTTGAACAAACAACAAGCTTTGAGTAGAAAAATATTCACATAATTCAACCAGTTTCTCAAAAATAGCATACAGTCAAGGAAAAAAGTAACCAAAATGATGTGGAACATCCACATCACCCAACCCAAAACTCTGAAAGAAAAAATTAGGGGAGCAAGAATCTCTTGAAATGTCACCTAGCCCAACCAACCAACTTGATCTCCATCTCTAGAGGAGAGAGATCCCCTCTATTGCAGAGGATGATATGGAAACCTTTTCATCAAAAGCCACAAATCTCCAACAACTTCACAATCCACCTCAATACAAACATCAAAAAAGGGTACTAGAAGAGAGAACTCCCCATAATGTCGACAACTACCAACTCTACCTCCATAGGTGAGGAATCCATTTCTATACGTGTAGTCTTCACCTTCATAGAAGACTTAGTCTATGAAATCCAAAAGAAAGCCACAACTCTAGAAGATACGACACACGCAAAATCCTTTAGCTATATAGGAATATAGAACTTTAAGAGAAACATAGAAAAACTCCCTACCAATAAAAGACCCTTAGCCGCCTTCATAAAGGAGACCAGAGACGTCACAATCTCCAAAAAGAAAACAAACCCCTTCTAAAAGAAAAGTTTCAAAATCCACATGGGAATCAAAGGAATCACCAATACCACAAAATAATACATAAAGCTCAACCCTCTTGAGACCCAGAATATAGAGTTGCAAAGAAATTGGACCAAACAAAAAAGGAGACAACCCCACTCAAAATATGAAGCAAAACCCTTGAGGGGAAGAAGACAACACAAAGAACAAATAGTAATGGAATAAAAAAGGCCACATACAACCACCTAGCCAAGGACAACCCAAAGCAACATCTCCACCCAATAATTTATGAGAAAAAACACAACCTCCCCAAAGGAAAAAACGCCCCAACACATAGAAATAAATAGGAAAAAAAAGAGGGAAGACCCCAAGTAGAACACAAAACTCAACAAGACACCCACACCTATGTAGAAAAGAGAATAACCAAGCAGAAAAATTGGGAGCACTAGTACCAAACAAGCTAAAAAAGCTTGCAACATAGCCAAAAAGAGGGAAACAATGCCCCCAAAATGTAGTAACAAAGAAAGGATAAGAAGCATAGGGAAGAGAAAACCCAGGCTAAAGATGGAAGGGAAAAAACCAAGCCTCTAAAGAAGGAGATACACACATAGAAGGAGCAACAAAAGAATCCCCAAAAGTCATCCAAACTGAGGAGACTCTAGATGAAGCCAACCAAGGTAGAACATGGGGAAATTTTTTTGCCCCAAAACCAACTTCCCCATAGCCCAGAAGATAGGGAAATAGCCAGTGGAGGCATCAAAACCCCCAATCCATTTGGATATCTATCATCTTCATCCTCCTCGACACTATCAAATTTGAAAACATCTCCATGCCCCTTCCCACTCACTGCAACCTACTCCATTTTAGGTCAATTGGTGTTATGTTACTCAATAGTTTCCCCTAATGTTCAACTTGTAATTAATTTAATTAATAAATTTTAAATAAATCCCAACATGAAAATTTAATCAACAACATAGGAAATTAAAAATGGTAAGGTAAATAGTTCTCATAGCACCTATCATTAATGGAAGTCTTAACATTTAATAGAAATTGTTGTATGTAGTGAAGTTCCTTCCAAAGACTATTAGAACAATTTTTGTTTTATCTAGTTTATTTGCAAGCACATAGAAAATTGTAGGTGCATTTGACTGTAAAAAGTCAATTTAATTAATGCAAATATTTGTAACCCATGTGAACTATACTTTTCTCTATGATATATGTATTTGAGTTCGAACAACTCAACCTTTTCAACAAACGCCTTTTGTGACAAAAACTCACAAGGTTACTCAAGAATAAAAGCTAAAACATATTTATATGAATCTTTGATTGTATTGGATTTATAAGCCTACACTACTTCAATATTTAGTGTTGTAAATTGTTACCGTTAGAAATTTCACACTATGTTTTTATCACTCCTAAGTGATTGGACCTAATTGTACATCTAATGTCCCAAATTATGCATTTTATGGACCATTTGGATATTTAACAAGAAAACCCATTATATCAAAAATTTCTATTAGTTTTTCAGTTCACTATCATATAAAAGTTTGAACCTCATTACAAGTGTAATATTGTCATAATTACTAAATATTTTGGTAAAATATTGACTTCCTTCAAATTCTTCATTGATGTTTCATTTTGTGTGTTTGGAAATGACCCTAGTTCATGTTGGTTTGTTTTTATTCCAACTGGTTCCTAGAACATGTTTAATGCACAAGAAAATTGAGAGGGGGATGAATCAGTTGTACATTAAAACATCAAAATCCCTCATTAACATTCATATATTTATTAGTCCTTAAACCATTAATCAAATTTAGCATGACACTAAATAAATGAAAAAACAACACATTAAACACCATGCATAATAGAAAACTAGATTTACATTGAAAACCCAAGAAAGGAAAAACCAAAGTGAGGATTAGGTCACTATATAAAGTAATTACAACACTAAATAGAATAGGCTCACTATTGTAGGGAACACTACCCATAAGAAAGAAGGGTTCACTTCCAAAGGAACACTACTAGATTAGAAATCATAATAAAGAAGAATGTTACAATGATAAATTCATCTAAGAGGAATATTAAATATCCACCACTACAACTCTAGACCCTCTACAACCTTTAACTCATTGCCTCCAATAACATTAGGTATCCTGATGAATGTAGACACTTTTTTCTCACTGCTTGCAGTAGTCTTAATTATTAAAGCTCACAATGCACTTAATCAATTTTAGTACCTCAATACATTTCACATCACACACACCACACACTTCCATCAATTAACCACACATTTATACCATCCAAAACATTGAAAATAATCTACAAGATTAGCTATGCACCTCAATCATGAAAATTCAAAATAGGTTAGCACCAAACATATTTGCAGTGGAAAGAAGTGAAGTTGGACCACTCCACACCTTAACTCGGACCCAAATCTATACTAGCACACCACACCATGCTTCCACAAGCACTAAAGCATATCCATAATTACTGCTAACATGATAGGTCAACCAAACCTATGTTAACACCCCTGATAATTCAAGTACATGCTTCAAAATTTCAAAAGATGATTCATGGACCACATATGACTCTTATAAGCAATCTAGAATATTCCATCAATACCCTAAAATCTAACAAAACCTTCACAACTTCATACACCTAGAGAATATAACCATTTTGTACACCTTCCACACATTGAACTTATGAATCCACCCTTTTGGAGCACCAAAACTCAAAAAACTTAGAGTAAAGATAGATAAAGACATTGTAGACACATTCCTAGATCCGCAAGACCAAAAACCACAATGTGGAGAAATTTGGAGTAATTCCATTTCTCCCAGAAAACATAACTTCACAGTTCACACAATGGTGAACACAACTTTTTTCAAACAATATAAAACATGAAACTCTAGATACAACACCTTTGAACACATCTAATTAATATATTTGAACCACACAAGAATAACTTCAATATAAAATAAATGCAGAGAAAAACACTAAACACTACTTTGCCATGCTGAACACTCTTTTATCCAAATTTTCTCCAAAACACTTGGAAACCAAGCACACAAGCACCATCTCAACATTTGCAACACTTTCTTAGCATCTCAACCATACAAGAGGTTGATATTCACAAGCACTTACTCATCATTTCTACATTACAGGTTGACACTGGTGACAATACTAATGACAACATAATGCAACCAACACACTTACTTCCTCAAGATTTGACATCAATGCAACAATAATGTATTGAAATGAATGAAAACACAATTTTCCAACACATGTTAGATGCAAAAAAAAATTGAGAGGGGTGTGGGGGTAAACCAGTTGTATACTTTAAACATTCAATCCCTGAATATATTTCCAAACCCTTATCAACCATTAAACACTTAACATGCATTACAAAATGTAAACATGCAAACCAATAATGCAAACACATTAAAACACATAAGAAAACTATATTTACGTGGAAAACCCAAGAAGGGAAAAACCACGGTGAGGATTAACTCACTAATAAATGAATTGCAACACTAAATACAATTAGGCCCATTTCCAAGGGCTCACTACCTAGAAATTAGAGAAAGGTTCACTACCAAAAGGACTCATTTTGTAGAAGAAGAAATATTAGAAGGGGTGTCTCACTACCAATTTGAACTACTAATAGTGAAACTCTCATATGTTGAAGGTACAGTTCCAATGGAGCACAAACAACTCATCAAATAGACTAAAATTTAGACACATTCTGTTCACCGCATTTGGAAGTCATAGGAATTAAATCTCACACTTAGATCACCACACTTGATCAATTTTGCATCACACACTTTACAAACAATCCACAAAAAAACTTTCCTTACATTTATACCCTCCATGATCTGAAACAACCTCAATTAGGTTAGCCTTAAGAAAATGTATACACCTCAAATATGCATCACCAAATAGGTTGGCACCAAACACTTCCACCATGTAAATATGTGAAGGAATAACATGAAATTACTTAACTAGGACCCAAATATACATTGAAATTCTTCTCAACACTTCCTCAAACAATAAACATCCTCTGTAATCAATGCTAGCACGCTAGGTTGGCCAAACATGCACTAACACCAAGATGTGATCAAAACATGCCTCTCCAAGTTGAGAAACATCTTGCAGACCACACAACAACACTCCACAATATCTAAGAACATTTTATATCATCAACATATTCACCAAACTTACTCCAACCACCTAAAAATCAAGAACGCCTTCTTTTTGTGCAATTGGAAACACTAGCACAAACATCCAACACACCAAACAACATTGTGGAATACCTTAGATCCTAAAACTTCAAGGGAAGGTATATAAATAATATATGAGCACATTTCCATATCTTTAACATAAAAAATCACCACATAGAAATGTGGAGCAATCTAATTTCTCCCATTTACTCTGTTTCACTAGACAAACATACTGTCAAACACATCTTACACTACAATATAATCCAGAACTTGAAAATTTGGATATAACTCCTCTAAACACCTTTGATCGTCATATCCGAACAACATAATCATATCTTACTCCATGAAGAATTATGGAGAAAACTAAACATACATCTATCACACTAAACTCTATTTTATTCAAATTTTCTAAAAAGCACTTGGAAACCAAGTGAACCAA
Source organism: Sequoia sempervirens (assembly GCA_007258455.2). Lineage (NCBI taxonomy): Eukaryota > Viridiplantae > Streptophyta > Pinopsida > Cupressales > Cupressaceae > Sequoia > Sequoia sempervirens. Next base: position 410,775,162 of record VDFB02281492.1, read on the forward strand.
CTTCATCAGCAACAAGTTACCAATATCTCTGCAACACATCCATAACATTTGGAGTACTCTAGAACATATCCAAAAATATCTCCAAACAAACAACACATTTTTTAACTATACTAAAGTAAGACATCAATGAAAACACCAACACATTATGTTGACATGAACACCAACAACCCCAGGCACAACAACTCCAAGGTGGGAGTTGACATCATCAATACCAACAATATTCCAAAACTCTCTTCATACAAGGATTTGACATCAATGACAACACCCAAGTAACTTAATTCACAAAAAACTCAAGCTTCCAACATCTCCAAACTTCCAAAAATCTCCCCCTTTGTCATTGATGACAACACTTGCATTCTAAAAAGCCATCAACAACAAAAGAAAAAAACAACAATACCTTCATTTATTAGGAACACCTGCATTCTAGATAATTCTACTCCTTTTTCTCTTTTCTCCTTAGAGAACAATATCCCCCTCAATATGTTTTTCATACTTTTTCTTGCCATTTGACATCAATGGAAAAGGGCCTTAGAAATAAAAAATTTCAGTTTTTTGCATGCACTTGCATCTTCATGAACTCTTTTATTCTCCTTTGATAAGATTATAAAGGAAAAAAATTGTTGTCACTTTCCACTACACTTTACTTTTCTATACTATTTTTCACACTCCTCCTTAGGGGTACACTGTATACTCTATCTAACTTCACCAACTAGAAACCACTACTACCTAGTCCCTTTGAGAGGTAGCCTTCAACGCCAATCCAAGAAAAAGAAATATATCTTGAAATGCTTCTCAAGTAGATGCACTCACTTATGCATCTAATTGAAAGAAGGAGGGGCAATAACCCCTAACTTCTCCTTGAGATACTCAAAATTATCCTTTGGAAGAGCCTTTGTGAAAATGTAAGCAACCTAATCCTTAGTAGGCACATACTCTAACTTCGCCTCATTATTTTTTGTTGGGAATATGTGTCTCAACCTTGCAATTACATAATGCATTATTGATACATAACATACTGTAGATACACTAGTGGGGGGTGGGGGGGTACCCACCGATGAGGGGTCTAAGGGGATCATCCCCCTGACAGGGGGTTTGGGGGTTGTGGGCCCAAGCGGGGCTCAGGAGCAACACATCAAAAGGAAAATTTTATTTATATTTAATTATTGTAAATATGGACTGTTCATCATTTGGTATTAAATTTGATGGTTGATATTTTTTAGCTTGACTTTCCCTAGAAGGCAACCCTATTTTATGAGTGCATTATATTATGAATTTGTATTATGATGTATTCTAAGAGTCTGATAGTGATCATGTTGTCTCTAGATCTTGGGTTGGTGATACTCTAATGAGAAGCTTGCTCTACAATTATATTGGCTAGATTTTGGGGTGTTGGGTTTTTCTCCCGAAAGGGTATTCCCCCCGTAAATCATTGTGTTGTGGTATTCATGATATTTATGTTTATTTATATTTAAGTTTTTGTAACTATTAAAGCTCTGTAAATTTTTTGGATTATCCTCCTCTCAAGATTAGTGTAGGAAGTTGTTCTACTACCTTAGCTTCCTTTTAAGTGGTATCAAAGCCAAATTAACTTTGGTTTCAATTGTGGGTTGTTGGGTTTTTCAAAATAATCCAAATTTGAGTGAGAGCTTGTGTAGAAGATACTTTGTGATCTTTTTGCAAAAACTTTCAAATGGAAAGTTCATCAAGGAGAATATAGGTAGATACATTTTCTAAAAAATAATTTGGAAATATGGAAGCTGACGATGGAGGATCTATTAATAAATTGAGATTTGTAGGATGTTTTTTATGAGAAGGTTTCAAGGCTGACATATTCTACTTTGGCTACTCAATATGATTTTATGGACCATAAATCCAAGGGTTTAATCAGATTATGCTTGGAAAACTCTATTTTAATCAATGTCCATGAAGAGATCTCTACATAGAACCTATGGAAGAAGCTTGGTGAGATTTATCGAGTGAAATATTTAGTGAATAAGATTTTTTTGAGGAAGAAATTGTATTCCTTGAGAATGGAAGAGGGTGGATGAATTATAGACCCCTTGGAAGCATTGAATATGTTGGTGGCTCAATTAGCATTAGTTGGTGTAAAAATAGACGAGGAGGAGAAATGTTAGATCTTGCTTTGTACTTTTCTTGATTTATGGGATTCTATTGTTATGGCTATTGGGAATATCTCTTTTATATTGAAGACTAAAGAAGTGGTGCATTATTTAATTTTTGAAGAGATGAGGAGGAAGGTATCCATAAATGCTAAGGAGGCCATAAATGTTCATGGAAGACCTAAGGAGAAAGGAAAGAAAAATAAGGTAATGATACATGGTTAATTGACTCAGGTGCATCTTTCCATATGATAGGTCTTTAATAGAGAATGGTTTTCTAAATATGAAGAATTTGATGGAGGTAAGGTGTACTTGTATGATGATTTTTATTTAATTATTGTTGACTGTGCTAAAGTTAAAATCAGGTTTCCTAATGGTAGAATAAAAAGGATTAATGTTGTGTTGCACATCCTTGGATTAGCATGATTTTTTTATTTGTGAGAAAACTAATAGATGTAGGTATGTAGGTAGTATTTTCTGATGTAGGATGCAAGAATGTTAGAGGTGCTATGGTGATTGCTAGAGGTGTTAGATATGACACATTATATAAGCTTGATGCATGCATTGTTGAGTGCAATAGTACTAGAGAGAGGGAGAGAGGGAGTGGGAGGGACCTAAGAGAGAGAGAGAGAGCGAGAGAGAGGGAGAGAGAGGGAGATGGAGAGAGAGAGATTTTGTGTGTGTGTGTGAGAGAGAGAGAGAGACCAAAGATGGAGGGAGGGAGAAAGAGAGAAATTCCAAAGAGGTAGATGGAGAGTGAGAGAGATGGGAAGAGAGGGAGAAAGAGAGATAGGGGAAAGAGAGGTGTGAGAGAGGTACAAAGGTGAGAGATAGAGAGATGGGGTGAGAGATAGAATGAAATGAGAGAGATAAGTACAAAGCTTGAGGGAAAGGCATGAGAGGGAGATGGAGAGTGAGAGATAGAGGGAGAGAGGGAGAGAGGGGGAGGGAGGGAGGGAGGGAGAGAGAGAGACTTGAGAGAGAGTCCTATATGGATAAGGATGGATGGAGAGCTAGACAAGGGGCGATTATGAGACATAGATATAGGAGAGGTAGAGAGGAAGGGAAATAACAAGAGAGGAATGAGAGATATAAGGTTGTTAAAAAAATAATGACATGCAATTAAATACCATTTCATATTCAATACCTAAACAATAAAGGGAGTACATGTTGTTACCTTCCCTTTGATGTAATTATAATGTTTTCATTCTACAATAATGCACACACCCTTTGGAGGCTTTCCTGGTCTTCAAAGCAAACAATCTGTCTTGTAAAATTTTAGAAACTTTGAGGTGATGAGACATATATTACCTCTACAAAATCCACACCTACTTGGAAAATGATAATTAATACATTTTATGTTGGTCCTACAACTCTTCTTTCCTTATAGGTTGACAAGTAATATTCATAGAAATTTGTCCCACAACCTGCTCCAAGATATTATACTTTCCTTTGTTATTAACAATTTCCATACCCCCACAATGCAATTTTCTACATGAATTCGATGGATGGTGAATGGAATGTTTTAAATTTCCTGCATGACTGAGTTTACTTTGTGACTTGAAATTAGTAAATTCATCTTTTAGTGGTTCTAAGCAATCATTACCATCTTGAATATGATCAAATGAGTTACCAACTAACTCTTTACACATTGAGTAGCATCCAATTCATACCACTTGGCTAGAATAATAAGGAGCTTTACCAACCACATCACAAATATATCTGCCACATCCTACATAGTACTCATGGCTTAGCAAAAAGTGGTCATAGCATGGGCAACAATCCTAGAGCATCACTATTTTTAGCCAAATATCCTTGCTCCTTTCCACAAGAAATATCCCCTTTTATTGGATTCTTGACTAAAATTCTCTCATCATCTCTAGGTTATTTTCCTTGGGACTTCCCCATATAATCTAAAATGCAAAAATTTATTCCCACAACAGCTTTACTCTCTCTATTATAGGTAACATCTTCATCGACATAAAACTCCAATAAGAAGGGATACTTCCTCTTTTTAGGTGACACACATGGTGTTTTCAATCCATCTAAATGTTGTTCACATCTAGTGTTTTTGCCACAAATTTGAATATAACTATCATTAGAAAACTCATCTGTAGCCTTGGGTTTGAAAAAATGGGTCCAAGAATGCCAATTTCAACAAATTGGCAAGCTAGTGGGCCTGTTTAAAAAAATGGGTCCAAGAAATAGGGTATATCACCAAGAGAACCCATTTCTTGGACCCATTTTTTCAAACAGGCCAAGTTAGGTTGCCAATTTCACTGAATTGGCAAGCTAAAGCTAGTGCTTTCCAATTCGGTGAAATTGGCAAGCTAAAGCTAGTCCTTGCCAATTTGGTGAAATTGGCAACCTAACTTCGCCTATTTGAAAAAATGGGTCCAAGAAATGACATCTCCTGGTGATGAAATGGGGTCTCCTAGGGATTTACATGACTGAGAGACCCCATTTCTTGGACCCATTTTTTCAAATAGGTCACTACAATGCCAATTTCATCGAATTGGCAAGCTAGTGGGCCCACTAGCTTACCAATTCGATGAAATTGGAAACCTGACTTGGCCTATTTGAAAAAATGGGTCCAAGAAATGGGGTCTCTTGATAATTTACATCACTAGGATATCCCATTTCGTGGACCTATTTTTTTAAATAGGCCACTACATTTCCAATTTCATTGAATTGGCAAGCTAGTGGGCCCACTAGCTTGCCAATTCAGTGAAATTGGCAACCTAACTTGGCCTACTTGAAAAAATGGGTCAAAGAAATGGGGTCTCCTAGTTATTTACATCACCAAAATACCCCATTGCTTGGACCTATTTTTTCAAACAGACCACTACGTTCCTAATTTCACCAAATTGCCAAGCTAGTCGGCCCACTAGCTTGCCAATTTGGTGAAATTGGAAACCTAACTTGGCTTGTTTGAAAAAATGGGTCCAAGAGTACTGATTTCACCAAATTGGAAAGCTAGTGGGCCTATTTGAAAATATGTGTCTAAGAAATGGGGTACATCACCAGGAGACCCCGTTTCTTGGACCCATTTTTTCAAGCAGGTCATGTTAGGCTACCAATTCGATGAAATTGGCAATCTAACTTGGCCTGTTTGAAAAAATGGGTCCAAGAAATGGGATTTCCTAGTGATTTACATCACCATGAGACCCCATTTATTGGACCCATTTTTTCAAACAAGCTACTACGTTGCAAATATCATTGAATTGGCAAGCTAGTGGGCCCACTAGCTTGCCAATTTGATGAAATTAGCTACCTAACTTGCCTTGTTTGAAAAAATGGGTCCAAGAAATGGGGTCTCCTAGTGATTTACATCAAAAATCACTGGGAGACCCCATTTCTTGGATCCATTTTTTTAAACATGCCACTATTTTCCCAATTTAACTGAATTGGCAAGCTAGTGGGCCCTTTAGCTTGCCAATTCGGTGAAATTGGCAATGTAACTTGGCCTGTTTGAAAAAATGGGTCTAAGAAATGGGGTATCTCAGTGATTTTCATCACCGGGAGACCCCATTTCTTGGACCCATTTTTTCAAACAAGCCACTATATTGCCAATTTCATCGAATTGGCAAGCTAGTGGGCTTGTTTGAAAAATGGGTCCAAGAAATGGGGTACATCATGGGGAGACCCCATTTCTTGGACCCAATTTTTCAAATTGGAAAGCTAGTGGGCCCACTAGCTTGCTAATTCGATAAAATTAACAACCTAACTTGGCTTGTTTGAAACAATGGGTCCAAGAAATGGGGTCTCCTGGTGATTTACTTGCCAATTTGATGAAATTGGCAACCTAACTTAGCCTATTTAAAAAAATGGGTCCAAGAAATTGGATTTCCCGGTGGTGTAAGTTAGGTCCAAGAAATGCAGTCCCCAGATGATTTACATTACTGGGAGACCTAACATTTCTTGAACCCATTTTTTCAAATAGGTCACTACATTTCCAATTTCACTGAACTGGCAAGCTAGTGGGCCCACTAGCTTGCCAATTCAGTGAAATTTTCAACCTAGCTTGGCCAATTTCACCTAATTGGCAAGTGAGTTGGCTCACTAGCTTGCCAATTTGGTGAAATTGACAACCTAAATTGGCCTATTTGAAACAATCATTGGGAGGCTCCATTTCTTGGACCCATTTTTTCAAACAGGCCAAGTTAGGTTGCCAATTTCACCAAATTGGCAAGCTAGTGTGCCCACTAGCTGGTGGGTTCTTTGAAAAAATGGGTCCAAGAAATGGGGTCTTTCAATGATGTACCCAATTTCTTGGACCCATTTTTTCAAATAGGCCCACTAGCTTGCAAATTCAGTGAAATTCAAAATGTAGTCTAACTTGGCCTATTTGAAAAAATGGGTCCAAGAAATGGGGTCTCTCGGTGATTTACATCATCGGGAGACCCCATTTATTGGATCCATTATTTCAAACAAGCCACTACATTCCCAATTTCACTAAATTGCCAAGCTAGCAAGCCCACTAGCTTGCTAATTCAGTGAAATTTACAAGGTAACTTGGGTTGTTTGAAAAAATGGGTCCAAGAAATGGGGTCTCACGATGATGTACATGGTGATTTAAGGTAGTGCTCATTTTATGAAAAAATGCCTCAAAGAAATGGGGTCTCATGGTGATGTACATCACCATGAGACCCCATTTGTTTGAGTCATTTTTCATACAATGAGAACTAAGCTCACTACCTTGTCAATGTGTCACTGCGGTAGCATTGAAAATGTAGTGCTCATTGTATGAAAAAATGCTTCAAAGAAATGGGGTCTCATGGTGATGTACATTGACAAGGTAGTGCTCATTGTATGAAAAACAATCACCATGAGTCCCCATTTCTTTGAGGTGTTTTTTTCATACAATGAGAACTACCTTTTCAATGCGTCAATCCAGTAGCATTGACAAGGTAGTGCTCGTTGTATGAAAAAATGCCTCAAAGAAATGGGGTCTCATGGTGATGTACCCCGTCCTATGGAAAAATGCCTCAAAAAATGAGGTATCACAGTGATGTACCTCATTGTATGAAAAAATACCTCAAAGAATTTGGGTCTCACCATGAGACCCCATTTCTTTGAGGCATTTTTTCATACAACTAGCACTTCCTTGTCAATACGTCAATGCGGTAGCATTGACAAGGAAGTGCTCATTGTATGAAAAAATTCCTTAAAGAAATAGGGTCTCACAGTGATGTACTTGTATGAAAAATCATAACCGTGAGACCCCATTTCTTTGAGGTATTATTTTCATACAATAAGCACTACCTTTTCAATGCATCAATGTAGTAGCATTGACAAGGTAGTACTCATTGTATGAAAAAAATGCCTCAAAGAAATGGGGTCTCACAGTGACTCACTACGATGTACATCACTGTGAGACCCCATTTCTTTGAGGCATCTTTTTCATACAATGGGCACTACCTTGTTAATGCATCAATGAGGTAGCATTGACAAGGTAATGATCACTGTGAGACCCCATTTCTTTGAGGAATTTTTCCATACAACAAGCACTACCTTGTCAATGCTACCTCATTGACACATTGACAAGGTAGTGCTTGTTGTATTAAAAAACATCATCGTGAGATCCCATTTATTTAAGCTATTTTTCTCATACAATGAGCACTACCTTGTCAATGCATCAATGCGGTAGCATTGACTAGGTAGTGCTCATCGTATGAAAAAATACCTCAAAGAAATGGGGTCTCATGGTGATGTACCTCGTTGTATGAAAAAATGCCTCAAAAAAATGGGGTCTCATGGTGATGTACCTCATTGTATGAAAAAAATCCTCCAAGAAATGGGGTCTCACGGTTAGACTCCATTTCTTTGAGACATTGTTTCATACAACGAAGTGCATCATATTGAGACCCCATTTCTTTGAGGCATTTTTCATACAATGAGCACTGCCTTGTCAATGAATCAATGTAGTAGCATTGCCAAGGAAGTGCTCATTGTATGAAAAAATGCCTCAAAGAAATGGGGTCTCATGATAATGGGGTTTCACGGTGATGTACATCACCATGAGACCCCATTTCTTTGAGGCATTTTTTCATAGAATGAGCACTACCTTGTCAATACATCAATGTAGTAGCATTGATAAGGTAGTGCTCATTGTATGAAAAAATATCACCATGAGACCCCATTTCTTTGAGGTATTTTTTTCATACAATGAACACTACCTTGTTGATGCATCAATACAGTAGCATTTACAAGTTAGTGCTCAATGTATGAAAAATATGACTCAAAGAAATGGGGTCTCATGGTGATGTACATCATAGTGAGACCCCATTTCTTTGAGGAATATTTTTCGTACAATGAGCACTACCTTGTCAATGCATTGATGAGGTAGCATTGACAAGGTAGTGCTCATTGTCTGAAAAAATGCCTCAAAGAAATGGGGTCTCATGGTGATGTACATCACCATGAGACACCATGTCTTTGAGGTAGTGCTCATTGTATTAAAAATATGCCTCAAAGAAATGGGATCTCACGGTGTTGTACATCATAGTGAGACCCCATTTATTTGAGGAATTTTTTTCATACAACAAACACTACCTTTTCAATGCTACCACATTGACACATTGACAAGGTAGTGCTCATTGTATGAAAAAATGCCTCAAAGAAATTGGGTCTCACGTTGATGTACATCATCGTGAGAAACCATTTCTTTGATGATTTTTTGATACAATGAAGAAATTATGTCTCATGGTGATGTACATAATTGTGAGACACCATTTCTTTGAGGAATTTTTTTATACAATGAGCACTAAGCTCACTACCTTGTGAATGTGTCAATACGGTAGCATTAACAACGTAGTGCTCATTGTATGAAAAAAATGAGGTCTCATGGTGATGTACATCACTGTGAGACCCCATTTCTTTGAGGCATTTTTCATACAACAAGCACTACCTTGTTAATGTGTTTATGCCTTGAAGAAATGGGGTCTCACTTCTCTCTCTCTCTCTCTCTCTCTCTCCCTCCCTCCTCCCCTCTCTAATATTCTCTATCTCCCCCTTTCCCTCTCTTCCTTCCTCCCACCCACCTTCCCTCTCTACTTCTCTCTATCTAACCTATCCATCTCTACCTCTCTCTCTCTCCCTCCCTCCTCTATCTCTCAATATCCTCACCTTCCTCCTTCCCTCTATACTTCTCTCTTTATTACCCCCCTCTCTCTCAATATCCCAAACCTTATACCAAATATCATAAATCATAATCCCTATACCCTAAACCCTACCCCTTCAACCCTCATCTCTATACCCTATACCCTCAACCTTAAAAGATAAACCCTAAAAATTATCCCTCAACCATAAACTTAAACCCTAACCCTCAATCCTAAACCTAATTCCCTCAACCCTATATACTTAACCTTGTACCCTCAACCTTAAACACTACCCCTCAACCCTCAACCCTATACCTTAAACCCTAAACCATACACCCTCAACCCTCATCCTATACCCTATATCCTCAACCTTATAACCTAAACCCTAAACATTATCCCTCAAATCTATAGCCTCAAACCTATACTTAAACCATAAACTCTACACTCTCAATCCTTAACCCTATACCTTATATCCTCAATCCTCTACCCTATAACATATACCCAATATCCTAAACCCTAATCCCTATACTTTGTACACTTAACCTTGACCATCAACCCTAAAAATTATGCCTAAATTGTAAACCCATAAGCATGAACCCTATACTTTAACCCTAAACCCTGATGGAGCCCCTAAAATTTTTTGGTTCAATTTATAAACTCTGTAAAATTCAGCCAGTTTCAAGTATCTAGACATAGGTTTTTTCCCACTATTATTGCCTTGGGATTTTGCTGTCAGGATCTTTCTAAAACAAATCCTTAAGTCTTAGCCCTTTTCAATGTTATGATCTATCATTGACCTTTTATTTCCCATCCATAGTCATGTTAAAACATCTTGATCCATTGAAGCTCGTGATATTACTGGCCCTTTGTGCCTAGGTGAAAAATAGTTTAAGGTTGAGTGATTGAATTTTTTTTGGCCTTTACATCCTTTGAAATAATTTGGTTTAATTCCTTTGAGGCCTTTTCATATGTTGTCCTAGGTGGTACCCTTTCTCAATGCGACTTATAAGCATGTGCAAAATATTTCACTTAAGTCCCGCCCACTACCTTGGTCCATCACTCATTGCAGATGGCTTTGAGAACTTTTTATTCATATCATTGATGCATGATGCTTGAGTTTCTCTTTATATCATTGGAAGTTTTAGCTATCGCTGATTTCTCTTGAGTCTTGAGTGTTGAAGTAGTGATGTGCAATGACCTCAAGGTCCTTTGTATTTCTTTCCATTGCTCATCACAGATAGTTGTACACTTTTCTTGTTCAAATTGGTGATGAGCGATGAGGTCCCTAATCCTAGTGATTCATCACTATTTTGAAAGGGGTGAATGAGCGATATGTTTGTGTTGTTGATTTTGAGTGAAGTGTGTGTGGCCTAATCGGGTTCCATTGCTACTTTTCATCTGTCCCTGATGTGATCTAGAATTTGAAACATGAATCAAAAACACACAATGTAAGGTGAAGATTTCCAAAGATAAGCAATGATCCAATGATCGAAGTTTCATTATGCTAATGCTCTTGTCATTGATTGAGATTTGGAAAGGTAGGGTAGATCTGTGACAGGCGATGGGATGTTTTAAGGAATATTCTCTTCAATGTTGGCTATTTGTGCTTCATTGATGTAAATGAAAATGCATAGACCAGGATGGCAATGCATGATGATTGTCAGATTAAGGATGACTAATGAATTTAAGGGTAAATGTGGCAGCTTTTTGAGGTGGTATCACCATTTTTGAGGCACAAGTTGTAAAAAATATAAATAACACTTGAGGATCACCATTGATGGTGTTTTAAATCCAAAAAGACCAACGACTCAGATTCAAAGCTGATCATCTAAGTTGTCAACTCGCTCATGCGAAGATCTCCTTAATCATTAATGAATACATGCTCTTAATTGTATACTTAATGTGTCTTTCCTATCATTTTATGTCACCATTTGTAGCCATCATGAATTATGAAGTGTGAGCTAGAAAGGAAGCGTGCATGTCTTGGTATTCAACTATAGATGTATTGAAGTGTTTATCCCTAGTAAGTTGATTTTCATTTGAGCTCTATTTGAGTCATGCATTAGTTGGTTTAAGAGTGTCATGTTTCTAGGATAATGAGTTTTGGTTGTCTGTAATTGTCACTGGGGCTATTTGAAATTATTTGGGTTTAATAGTTTTCTTTTCTACAAGTTTCTTTCAAGAGCTTAGGCTGGTGAATCTTCTCATAATTAGGATTTGCTATTATTTACCCTGTGTCTTGCAAGAATGGGTAATTTGGAAATGTTTTTCCAACCAATTAGGTGGTCCTAGAGGCTTAGTTTGCTGAATTTCAAGAGGACATATTTGAATTTTCTCAAGAAATTCCCAAAGCTTTTACACAACCAAAGGGAAGGAGGAGTGTTTGTGGTAAAAATAAGAAGGGTGGTGTCAAGAGCCCCTATAATTTGAGGAATAGGGTTGTTTTAGAATAATTGGTCAAGTTTAAAAAGGAGTTGGTTAAGCCTGAGAAGAAAGTAAAGAAGAAGAATAAGTTCACAAGACTTATCTAGGGAGGCACAACTCTCCCATTGAGGTTTCAAACATCCCTTCGAGTGATGGAGGAGATACTGAACTTGAGTATGTCCATTGTATGCTTTCTTTGGTGCCATATGAGGATTCTAGTGAGGGAGGAGCAATTGCTCCTCTAGATTCAACGAGAACACATAGCAGGCAAGGATACTTTGATGTTGACAAATCAGAGTAGCATCTCGATCGTATTTTTGTTTTTGATGACACCATTGCCAATGCAACAGGATCATTCTCTTCATCGTGTATATTATTTTTTTGTCTTTGGTGCCGACGTGGAAATATTTTTGGCTGGTGTTAAGGGGTGGTGTTGTACTCTGTGTCTTTGATGGAAAATATGCCTTTTTCGATTAGTATATAAGTTTTTTCCTTGGGAACTTATGGAAAATATTCTTTGGTCAAAGTGGGCAAATGATTTTGGTGATGCTACATCAACAAACAACACCTTTTGGAAGGCTAGCTAGTTTGCTTCAACTGACTACGTGGAGTTTTGTCTTTTTCTTTCCATTGTTCTGAAATGATTAAATGTAACCATCTGGGTGGTATCTAAACCTAAAATTAAATGTGTGCCAAATGAAATGTAATTAAAGTGGTAATTCGACTTGAAGCTTGTTGCTCCCATTCTTCTATAAAATGGAATATCAGGGACGGTCATAGGGAGTTCAATTTTTTGAGTCACAAAATGGTCTAAGTGGGAAAACTAAGCTCATGAAAGAGCAGATTGTAAATCAATGCATAGAGGAATAGATTAGTAAGGATTCTAGGGTGTGAGTTGTTTTGTAACGATCTCAAATAGTTTTATAGTAGCAGCAATTTATAAATTAAAATGCTAGTTTGAAAGCACACTCTCTCCTATGTAATTTTCTTCCAAATTATAAATGAAATGGTTAATGATATTTTCGTTTGTCTTTAGTTGTTTCAAATTGAGTGAGTGATTTTATTTCTGCTTCAATTCAAAAAATTGATTAAATGCTAAAATATGGTCACAAATTTGTAGAGAAAGAACATAGGATTGATAAGTAGTTGTGTTTTAGGAATAGTGTATTGAATATTGTAATGCAATATCTCAATAGTCCATTAATGACTTATTCAAATTGCTAAGGTATTACTGGTTATTAGGAATATGAATCCATTAACCCAAGACAAGGCACTGGTCTTTTCATTTGGTTATCCTGAAAATAAATGAGTTAGTTATGTACTTGAACAAGGGCTTGAAATGAGAATGAAAATCATATAAAAACACCTTCAACTACAATGTATCAATCTGAAGTACCGTCTATGGACACGAAAAAAGTAACCCTACTACTTTTTCTTATGTTCAATCCCTCCTAGTGGAATTTTGCTTGATTTTGCTTATATTTAATGTTTTAATGTGATCAACACATTCACATTAGGTCTTGGACCCTTGTGAATCATTAAGACTTCTAGGTTGTCTTGGACCTTTCTAGGACCCTTTCATCATAATTCACCTAAATAACTCCTTTTTATCACTTACCAAATCTTATTTCAAAGTGTTGTAACCCACTCTCACGCTTTTCTACACCTGTCATCACCAATTCAACCCTTTCTCATGTTTAAATGACCCCTTTGATGGAAGCCATTTATGTCTAGATTTAGGCCACATTTTATCCATTTTCATTGCCTTCAATCCCATTCCAATATTCCATTTTTATTTCATTCCATACCATTTTACCATTTCATGCTGCATATGGTTAAATATAAATAAGTGATAGATAATATAGTTTTTAGATAAAATATATGAAAACAAAGATTAGACTGTATTTACTAATATTTGCTTCCATTATATTGCGAAAACAATTTGTAGCATTTAGGTGGAGAGAACAAAATTCCTATTGGTCACAAATTTACTTGAAAACAAGTAATTTCCACCATTAATCTATTTTGATGTAATTATTTGTTGTGTACTAAAAATTAGCTATTTTTTTATAACAAAAAATAATTTATTTTCGTACTTATATGGTATGAAATTATTTGTTGTTGTAACTAATAAATTTGTGATGCGCGTATGCTAAACAATTAGCTATTTTTATCGAACCATAAACTACTATACTTGTGGCTAGATTTGTTCCAACCCATAAGCCACAAATAATTCCAAAAGACGTGGCAAGAGAATAGAATCAAATGCTACAAAATAGGGTTGGAAAAATAGAAGAAAAGACTACAAAATAGGACTACAAAAAATATAATTGGTGGAGGAGAATAAAATATGAATAATATTGTGCAACATGAATAGAATTTGTTATATGCCTTTTCATTATATAATGGAAATGTCATAGATGCGATGTGAGTAGAAGATTATTGGAGGAGACTTTGGCGTAACAATATTTTTGTAGAAGATTTTATGTATGCAGACTTTGTAATATTTTGGAATGAATAAAACAATATTATTCTGATCAAGATAGTGTAAGGTTGTTCATGCTCCCTCACTAGGCGTACTAAGGAGGTAGGATCCACTTCTCGGGATGCCTAGTGTTTTATATTAGATTAGATGTGTGTTTCTTTATGTTCTTTAGTAAATATCATTTCTATTCTATTTGCAACTGTGGTCTATTGTTTATTTCTTGTGAGATTATTTTGTAGATTAAATATTCATGCTTTATATTGCTTTATAATTTCTAAATTAGTTTTCTTTGAAAGCTATGAGTTTAATTTATGTTGTTATTATTGTTGCTAGGAAGTGACAATTCCTGTCACCAACATTATTTCAATATGCAATAGGTTTATTTCCTAGCTCCATTTGATCCCCACTCAACTCACGACTCTCACCCCTTTGATTGGCATATAGCCATGACACCTCTCGCAAGTTTATGCCCATGGATTGACACATATAGACCAAACTAAATTTCATTATAAAGCATTAAATATTTCTTATTATTTGTACCTAGTGTTGGCCTATCACCCTTAATACACTTTCTAACCCTTCTTAAGTGTGTTTTTGAGTATATTCCCATTGGAAAAAATTTAATACCCTTTAATTATTGACACCCACTTAATTTTCTTAAGTGGGACTAAGTCGCCAATAGGGGTGACTTAGTCCTTTGTGACACAAAAATCAAAATTATTTCAAATTTTTGGTGGGATTTCATTCTCTAACCATTGAGGTCATCCATTGGAGCACTTCATTGCATATCTTCAGATTTCTACATCAAGGGTTTGGTAAGTTTATGACATTGCATGTTATCTATTTATCATTCTCTTTCCATTTCATTTCACTTGATAGGGTTTGATTATCAAAGTTGGTCTTGACCAAGGTAAATCCCTATACTGTAGCCCTTAACCATTTTTCCCTCTTTGCATGTGTGTTTGTAGAATTTGTGGGAAGATTTGTCAAAGAAATAGGTGTTGAAAAGTGGTCAAAAAATCATCAAAGTAATTCAAGTAAACAAAGACCTAATTCAAGCTTGGAGACTATTTTTATCCCATTTTCTACAATATCAAGATCAGACACCTGTCAGAAAAGCAAGTGCAAACCTGAAGCTATATGATCCTGGCCTGAGATTCCTAAAATTTGCAGGTGGATTAAGTCACCACTAGTGGTGATTTAGTCCCACTTCTAGGCTTAAAAAGTGGTTTCTATATTTTTGGATACCCATTTGGTAGATTCATGTTCCGACAAGTTTTTCCTGAAACTAG
This sequence comes from Sequoia sempervirens, assembly GCA_007258455.2. Lineage (NCBI taxonomy): Eukaryota > Viridiplantae > Streptophyta > Pinopsida > Cupressales > Cupressaceae > Sequoia > Sequoia sempervirens. The sequence continues at coordinate 410,790,583 of VDFB02281492.1, forward strand.
GACTAAGTCGCCCACTTGGCGTAAGTGTCCCAGTCAACATTTTTAGTCAATTTTTTAGGATTCTAGAATTTCTCCACATCAGATTTTAGATTTCAGATGCACCTCTCTAGTTTTGTTCAGTTATTTCATCATTTACTTGCATGTTTAGGTGTTTTTACATATCACAGTGTGTTTTCCAATAGTTTACATTTCTTAGGTTTTGCATTATTAAATCATTCTCTTTTTAGATTAGTGCAGTAGTACATCATAATTAGATACTTTACATTAATATTGAATGTAGAAATTTTCATTTTGGACCCAATTCTTTCTTCTTTTAGGTGAAAAACCCTAGAAGGAGCTTAAAGTAGTTGGGCAATCCAAAATCATTGTCCACATTTTGGTGAACCCAACTTTTGAACATCTTTTCTTCTACTTTCAAGTGCATCCTAGGTTTCATTTTCATTACATTTTCATTAGTATTGCATTGTTTAAACTACATTCTAGTGTTGTAAAAATTGCATTAGTGAAAAGCTCAAATAGCTTGCATTTTTGCATCACTTTTACATCGAAAACAACAAAAAATCTGCATTTTCATACTGTAGTTGCATTTTTTCATCCAAAAGAAATAAAATTGCATTCAAAATTTCTAAATAATCTTAAAAAAATCATCACTAGGACTAATTCGCCACACTGGGCGACTTAGTCCTCCTGTACATTTTGCATTGTAATTTCTATACATTTTCTACATTTTTGTTTTCTGGTATTGCATTCCTATTTCAGTTTACAAATTTTTTGTTATTGGCATTTTATTATTCCTATATTGCATTGCATTTTCATCCACCCCACCTCTTGTGGTATTTGTATGAGTGTTTGGTGCCCTATTGATAATAATTTAGTTAGAAGAAGTTCCTGACTCATGGCATCTCACGATAACATGCTTGTTGTGGACCTTGGGTTGTCTCGAGCTCATACTCCTGGTATGGAAAATGGTGCACTAAGAATGGATACTACCACTAGTACACCTTTACCTTCACATACAATGCATTTTGAAACATCAGATGCTCACATTTTGCAAGATAAAGTCATTAACATTCATGAGGATTTAGCACATTTGCAAAAAAAAATTTGTCTTGAAAACATCCATCAAATGTTTGAAAGTGATGAAGGCTTAGATGTTATGAAACAAATTATTGAGATGTACCAAAAACATGCTTCTTCCACCTTTAGCACATATCAACCAGCAAACACTATGGTTAGCCAAGGAGGGTCTCATATTCCTCCTCCTTCAGCCATAGCATCCATACCTACCTATACCACTCCTCAAGTTACAACAACCATGCAACAAGTTAGTCATGTGACTCCTTCTTTCGCTATTCCAACTAGCATTCCTAGTTCTTTTGTGACATTGAATGTTCCATCCTCCACCACCTTCACCCCTATTAGTGTCCCCTTCACTTCTCCCAACATTACATACACTCCATCACCATTCTCTCTTCCACCTCATACCACTTACACTGATTCTCTCATTACACAACTCTTCCAAAAAATTTCTTCTATGCAACAACAAATATCTACCATAAACCAAAACCAAATTGCACTACCCACCTACTATGTCCATAGTAGCATGTTATCTTTGGAAATATTAAGAACACCGATGCCACAAGGAATTGAAATGCCTAGGTTTGAGAAGTATGGAGGTGAATGAGACCCTACTAATCATGTCAATTCCTATACATCCTTATGCAGTGATTTTTTCCTTGACAATAAATTGTTAGCTAAACTATTTCCTAGGACTTTAAAGGATACTGCATTGAAGTGGTTTTCCTCTTTATCCAATCATTCAATTTTATCATTTAATGAACTTGTTGATTCCTTTATAAGTCATTTCCAAGTCCATATGACTCCCAAAAAGAAAATGGCTGATTTAATGAGATGTAATCAAAATGCAGATGAAAAAGTAACAGATTTCATTTCATGCTATCAATCATTATATGCTCACGTAGATGTCAAGGTTCCTGATTCACATTTCCAAAAGATGTTTATAAAAAACTTGCAAACTCACATTTAGGATAAATTGACCATGATGAAATTTCCTTCTTTCCTGCACTCATGCATAGCCCTTTGTGATTATCACAATTTGGTTAGTAGTCTCAATGCAAAGTCCAATTCCAACCAAACTGAGAAATCTGAATCTAACACTTCAAACAATTTGCAACCATTTTGCAAGCCAAACAAAGGGTTCTTGCAATTCAACACCCCTCCTCAACAACCACCTCAACCTGTCAACAACCAAGTAGTAGTTGTTAAAGCCGTGATACCTTACAGTTATGGAGTTCTAATATGAAAATTTACACCATTTCCAGACACTCTTCATAACACCATGACCCAACTTATACAACAATAAAAAAATTCTTTACCTCCTATTAAACCATTAGATACAAATAAACCTTTTCCTCCAACCTTCCAACCTAACACTTATTTCCATTATCATAGAAAAAATGGACATGACATAGAACAATGTAAGCATCTTAAACACATAGTACAAGACTTCATTGATTCTGGTCATCTATTTGTTTCAAATGTTAATGTAAAAGGAAATATGTCCATTGCCCCACCCAAGAACAATTTGCAAATATTTACCAATCCCATGCCTAAACATAATGTGTCATTCGTCAAAGCCAGTGAAACTCAAAACAATGATGTGATGATTGTTCATAAAGAGACTGAACATCCTGATCCTATTCCACATACATCCTCTATTAATCCTATGGATGAAATTTTAGGAGTGATAGATGTCATCCCTCATAAGGGCCAAACTAAGAAGAATCTTGATATTACTTTCTCTTCTAAAGATATTCTTCCAAATCTTCCTGATGGTCCTCTCTACATAGCTGGACGTATTTATGATAAGCCCACTAATGGGATACTCATAGATCCTGCCTATGGTGAGAATGTGATCACTGAGGAATATTTTGTCTTACATGATCTAAGTTATCAAGATAATTATGAAAAACCAAGAGTATGGATCAAAACACATAATGATTTCACATGCCCTATGATTGGATCGATCATTCTTCCATTACAAATAGGACCTAACATAGTGGATGTTACATTCTCTATCATTCCATAATTGGATTATTTTTGTCTATGGCTAGGCTATCCATGGCTTCACTTGATGAAAGTTGTTCCTTTAGTCATACACAAATGTGTAAAGTTTTTGCATGAAAATGAAATATTCACTATCCACCATAGTGGCTTTAACCCTTTGTCTTCTAAATGAAATTTCACCTTAGAAGCCTTTTGGATAGAGCCTATTGAGCCCATCAAACCTCACAAAGATTTCTTTTTCATTGCTTATCAAAAGTTTAAAGCAAAGAAAATTGTTGAATTATCCCTCCGCAATCAATCTCGATCCGCTTCCACTATCCCAATCCTTGATGAGACAATGCTTCAACCTGAACCTAAAATAGAAAACTTAGATCAACCAACAGTAACCACTTCCCCTTCTTCCTCCAAACATCCACAAGATAATGAAGCCAACCTCATCATGCCTCCTCACATTAAACAAGTTTATAAAAAAAGAGAGAAAGTGATTGACCCATCTCCTTTGGTTCCTCATGTTCCTCCCCCTCAGGAAGAAAAGGAGCATATGGTGGATCAACCTGATCTTACACCCACATAGCTTCAAAATAGAATAATAAGAAACCATAGTGCTAGGGAATGTAGTTGTCAATGTTTTCTCCTTGCTCATTAGTTGCAAACTAAAAAAAACAAAGAAAGTTAACCTCCACCTTTCACAGAAGCAATACCTGATCACCCTCCTCCTCCTAACCTGGCACAAGATACAATGTTACAACCATCACAACAAAATGATCAAATACAACAACCCCAACTCTTGATACACCCCTCATTGGAAATTACCATCCATTCCCCCATCGTGATTAATTTGGATGATGATGATGATGAGGAAATCTCTAAAATAGATGAAGAGGTGCATAATGATCTGAATTCTTTATTTTCCTCTTCCATGAGCTTAAATGATAAATCTCCTACACCAAGTGAAGAACCTCGTACTTCCCCTAGTTCAGCACTTGCAATTCTCCCTTTGAATAGTCAACTTCCCTCGCAATACACTGAACATGATTGGGAGGTGAATGACCTATTAGATGGTTGATTTTCATTTTCCTCGTTAGCCTTTTGCATTTTTATTTTATTTTATTTTTCTTCTTTTCTATGACATGTGTGTATCTTGTTCCCCCATGACGTGATGTTTGATGTTCTCTCTCTCTTTGTGCACTTCCTCCATTTTTACCTCTATTATTCTATATGTCATACATTTACATCTTTTTTTTTGTTTTGTGTTCTCCTTTTGGGGATGACAAAAAGTGTTGAGATGCCCTATGTCTCTTCCATGTTGACCCAAAATTTCTTTTTGTTTTCTTTTTCACTTTTTTTTAGTGTTTTCCTTTTGGGGATGATGCAAGGAATTGAGACCAAAATGTCTCCTTCATGTTGACCAAAATCCTTTTCATTTTATTTTCACTTGTGTTTCTCCTTTTGGGGATGATGCAAAGCGTTGAGACCACAATGTCTCTCCCATGTTGACCCAAAACTGGGTCTTATTTTTCTTTTTTCTTTTCTCTCTTTGTGTTATTCTTCTAGTTCTATGTATTTGGGGAATGATGATAGGTTATGTGCAGGATCATGATGGGCCAAAAAGTGGCAATATGATGGGTATGTGGCTGAGACATTTTTTTTACCAAAAAATGATTAAATGAAAAGAGTTTTTAAAGGATATTCTCAGCTTTCCACCAATATAAATTATGATTTACTTTGAATTTAATAAGTAATTATTATTTATTTTCTACCAAATTATAACTAAATTCATGATTGATAGATTGATTGAAAACCATCTATAGCTTTTAAATGGCATCACATATTTTGAATCCAAAACATGTGTCACATTCTATGCTTTGCATACTATAGGATTAAAAAAAGAAATGTTGAATTTCATGAAGTTTTGACCAAGTTAAGGTGGTCGACATACGAGATTTTTATATTTTTTAAAAGTTGTAATAAAAATTAATAATTAATTATTTACTTGGAAAAAAAATTACAAAAAAATATTCATCACATCGGGACATGAGTCCTCTACTTATATGTAAAATTTTATAAAAATAATTATCATTTTATTGTGGTGAGGGTGGTCAACAAACACCTACTTCTTATTTTTCCCTGAAATTTAAGTACTACTGCATTGAAATTTCAAATTTCCACCAAAAAGATTTTTTTTTAAACAAACCTAGTAATTTAGAAACTACATTCAATTTTCTACAAATTCTATTCTTACATATTTTTGAAATAATATAGATAACTTATTCAAATTTTTACGTCAAGTTGCCTAACTCTGATTTTTTTGATTTTTTTGCCACTTAAGGGCCTATTTTTTCCATGATGATCCTGCACATACCTGATAGTTCCAAGCTCTTTCATAAAAATATTGTAGCAACAAACATACTAACCCCAAATCCATAGATCCCTTATGTGTTTGGTGTGTTCTTTTTTGGGGGAAACCCCTCTTTCTTTTGTTCCCCTTTCATTTGCATGACGTAGTCTTACTCGAAAATGTATGACTTGGCATAGAGGCTTTCCAAGTTGCCTCTCATGACTTGTTTCTTTTTGCATTTTTCATGTGCTACTTTTAAGTAATTTCTTATAGAATGGTGTGTAGCAATTCCTTGAAAGTGGGGGAATACATTGACATTATTCATTTACATTTTTCTTTATCTTGGTTCTTAGTGCAACCTTGTCACTTCATACAATGTTTTTGTCACTTCGTAGTTGGCATTGGGTGTGATTGTGATATTTCTAAGCATATTACATTCCTCTTGGTGGCCTAATGTGACACACTGCATTCCCTAAGTTGTGAATATTCTATTCTTTGATTGGTCCTCTCTTGGAGACATTAGACACAATGTTCCCTAAGTTATAGACCTCACATGATCTAAATAAGACTCATTTGAACATCTTTTGCATGCCATATTGTGCATTTACATGGCCACCTTGCATAAAATAGCTTGCATGCCTATGGTTCCATTGCATTTTTTCATGAATTCTAAGCATACAAAGCTTTGCTCGTCTCATGAAGCATGAAACAACATTGTCCTTTGTGGCACCTTATTAAAGTTATCATGATCCATAACTTTGATATGGTTGAGTTGGAAGTCCATTCTGATGCATGACTTTCCCCATAGCCACCTTTTGGGATTTCTCACCCCATAGACAACCAAAATTTTCGTGGCCCTAGAGTGAGTATGTTGTGGATTTCTCACCCTGCGGACAACCAAAAGTTTCATGGCCCTAGAGTGAGTATACTTGGGCTTTCTCACTCGGAGGACAACCATAATTTCTATCGCCCTAGAGTGAGTACACATTTCCTTTTTCCAAAAAAATAGCCTAGATCTAATCCACAACAAGCTGGACAAATGATCAAAGCTTTATTTCATCCTTTCTCATCATCATGTGTGTTCCTTTGCGTTCATGTTTGATTTTCCATGGGATCGTAATCTGGGGGGCTTGATCATCCCTCTTGATTATCATTATCTCATCTTATCAAGAATTAGTGAATTTGGAACTTTTTTGGTTGCATGATCCACTACTTTAGTGTGAGTTTAAAGAAATTTCATCCTCTCACTAAAGTGGGGGCTAACTGTGGACAAAAAAAAAGTAACCCTTCTACTTTTCCTTATGTTCAGGCCCTCCTAGTGGACTTTGGCCTGATTTTTCCTAGATTTAATGTTGTAACATTTGTGGTCAAAACATTCACATTAGATCTTGTACCCTTATGAATCATTAAGACTTCTAGGTTGTCTTGTAAAGGTGTTGTGAAGTGTTGTAGCTCACTTTCACACTTTTCTAGGACCCTTTCATCGTAATTCAACTAAATAACTCCTTTTTATCACTTACCAAGTCTTCTTTCAAAGTGTTGTAAAGTGTCGTAACCCACTTTCACACTTTTCTAGACTTGTCATCACTAATTCAACCCTTTCTCATGTTTAAATGACCCCTTAATACACTTTTCAGCCCTTCTTAAGTGTGTTTTTGAGTATATTCTTGTTGGAAGCTATTTAATACCCTTTAATTCTTGACACCCACTTAATTTTATTAAGTTGGACTAAGTCGCCAATAGGGGAAAATTAGTCCTTTTTGGCACAAAACTCAAAATTAATTCAAATTTCTGGTAGGATTTCATTCTCTAACCCTTGAGGTTGGCCTGTGATGTGTTATTTTTTGGAAATTTAGCATGAACAAGTACAACTAATGGATTTTCCCCTCATCTTTCATCTCAAACAATCTCCTAATCTCTTGAACTCATTAAGCATTAAATCTTTCAAGCATTCAAGCACTCTAAGCATAATCAAGTCATCCATTAGAGCACTTCATTGCATATCTTCAGATTTCTACATCAAGGGTTTGGTAAGTTTATGAAATTGCATGTTATCTATTTATCATTCTCTTTCCATTTCATTTCATTTCATAGGGTTTGATTACCAAAGAGGGGTTTGACCAAGGAAAACCCCTATACTCTAACCCTTAACCATTTTTCCCTCTTTACATGTGTGTTTGCAAACTTTGTAGGTAGATTTGTCAAAGAAATAGGTTTTGAAAATTGGTCAACAAGTCATCAAAGTCATTCAAGTCAACAAAGACCTAGGGTGATCCCACAATACTGGTTTACAATTTTTGGCCAAACTGGACACAAAACTTCTTTTTAAACTAAATCTTCACTTTCGGGCACCTATAGTAGCTAAATCATGAGGAATTTGAAGATGATGCAAACTAGTGATTTGTGAAATTTTGTCTGTCGATTCTAAATATATTTTTTTCAAAAAATTTGGAATAGTATTGCACTTATTTTTCCATCTCCTTTGAAAAGTAGTTTGTTTTTAGTAAACACCATTTTTAAGGAGTGATGCTTATCATATAACACAACTTTTTCTCCACGAAGGATCTTTTTTTTTTTTTTGAATTTAGATTTGTAACTACAATATCTAGTGCTTCCAATTGGTTTCATAGTGTTTTATTGAATATTTTTTCCTTAATCAAGTTTCTAAGTCAAACCAATTACAATTCAGACATAGGTGGACTGTATAACACATAAATTATTTTGTATTTATCAAAATTCAATTTTTTGTTCGATCAAGGATTTTAGTATCTGGTGCAGTCATATGTTTCAATTTTTTTTTTTATAATCTTCTATTTTTCCACATGTATAGAACATATAGCTTGATTTTTTAGTGAAAAACCTACATTCACAAGAAATAAAAAATAAATATAATAATTAAATTAAATTTATTCAAAATTATAGTTTTTGGGAAGCTTATAATAAGGACTACATACTTACAAAAATAAATTTTAAATGAATTTGATCCCCAAAAGGTAAATAAAAATGGTTTTTTATCAACATTTTGATAGGTGTAAAGGAGACTCCATTATGGGTATGGTTTAAAACTAGCAAGGTTCTATCCAAGGGGGTTTGATCTAAGGTAGTTTGATCAAACCCTCTTCAATTGGAATGCTTTAAATGGAACATTTTAAGGCTTAAATCATTATATTTTCTAAAAATATGTTATTTCAGCAAAAATTAGAATCTCCCAGAAATTATAAACTAGCTTTGTGGGATCACCCCCTAATTCAAGCTTGGAGACTCTTTTTATCCCGTTTTCTACAGAATCAAGACTAGACACATGTCAGAAAAGAAAGTGTAGACCCGATGCTACAAGATCTTGTCCTGAGATTCCCGAAATATGTAGGTGGACTAAGTCACCACCAATGGTGAAAATAGCCCCACTACTAGGCCTGAGAAGTGGTTTCTATATTTTTGGATACCCATTTGGCAGATTCATGTTCTAGCAAGTTTTTCTCGAAACTGGGACTAAGCCGCCCAGCTTGGCGTAAGTGTCCTAGTCAACATTTTTAGTCAAATTTTCCAGATTCCAGAATCTCTCCATACCAAATTTCAAATTCTAGGTGCACCTCTCCAGTTTTATTCAATTATTTAATCATTTAATTGCATTTTTAGGCATTTTTGCATATCATAGTGTGTTTCCCAACACTTTACATTTCTTAGGTTTTACATTATTAAATCATTCTCTTTTATAGATCAGCGCATTATCACATCATAATTAGATATAGTACATTAATCTTGAGTGTAGAAATTTGCATTTTGGACCCAATTCTTTGTCCTTTTAGGTGAAATACCCTAGAAGGAGCTTAAAGGAATTGGGCATTCCAAAATCATTGTCCACACCATCTTATTCCGTGCAATAGATAGTAACTTGTTTGAAGGTCATCCAATTCTTTAATAAAAGATATCTATTTGCACTCTATAGGAATTTATCTGTGTGCATAAACATTCTTGATCAAATGAATATCATAGGAACATAACAAGCATTACCCTCCTGGGTTCCATAGAGCTTGAAGTGAAGAAGTAAGGACCTGAGATCCTTACTTGTGTGTTGGACAATCCTTACCCTTGTTGATTATTTTATACTAATAGATTCATAGGTAAGTGGTAATATCAATTTTGGTTCTTAAAAAATAACCAACAAAAATGGCAACTCCACTGGGGATTAGCTTGAGAAAACCCTGAAAGAAAATCATCTTTCCTTAAAAGAGTCATTGAAGTTCTAAAAAATATTGGGGAACCAGAGATTGAAATTTTTTTGGGAATATGTTTAGAATGTGAGTTGAGTATGGTTCTATATTTTTCTAGAAAATTTACTTTCCAAGTCTATCTTTGGTATCAATGGGTTAATTTTTAGAAATGCTTCATGAGTTTGCTATTGTTCTTTTATCTCTTGCAAATTCTGATTGAGGATCTGCCACACTTCCATTAATATTTTCTCAAAATTTCTAAGTGTGGGTGGCAACACTGAGATCTCTGCACCAGTATTCCATATTTGAAGAAATCTATTATGATGGAATGGAGGTTTGTAGAAAATATAAGGTAGACTTGGGCTCACATGATAGGAAGTTAAAAGAAAAATAATAAAGGACTCCAAGGATATAAAAGTTTTATGTGTACCCTAATAGTGGGGAAGATTCATAGTGAAATTAGCCTTTGAAGAATGCTTCATGTTGTTGAACCTCATTCCTCTGCAAAAGCATAGGTGACGACTCTGTGCGAAGAACTCTAGAAGGAATTGTGATGATAGCTTCAAAGATGCAAAATTTCTCCATTCAGAAGCATATTTAAGGTGATTGCAATCATATCCTGGTATTTCCCCTATTTTGGTTTTCATAATGTGTAAATTTGTATGAAAACTTCATATTGCATGATCTAGAAAAAAATTGTTCCCTATTGAGTGAATTTAGCACAAGTGAAGGGAAGGGCATAGTGATTTTACATACTTTGAAAGTGAAATTTGTAACATCTATATTGGGTTGAAGAAGTATGCTTATCCTACCTCTTAGAAAGTTGAGGAATGAGGCATTTGACAATCAATTGTGAAGTTGATATTTAGGGATTGAATACAGATGCAAGAGAAATGAATCATTCCCCTATATCGAGCCTTGTCAAAAATCAAGTAAAAAAATGCAAGGTATTCAACTTTTCTCATGCCATTAAAGGAATTTATCTATGAGAGAAACAAGCCATTGGACTTTAGTGGTATTCAAGGTTTTCCAAACCTAATTCCTAATGATATTAGGAAACAGTTGCCTAAATTTATAGGGAAAAGTTCTAGAAGTCAACTTCTAAACATTTGAATTCATTCATGGATTTTATGGGAGATTTTGAAGTAGATCATGAGGATGTTGTCATGAAGCTTTTCGCTCAATCTTTAAAACAAGATGGTAGAGGGGTGATCCCATAATAATGTTTCACACTTTCTCGAAGATCCTAGTTTATGATGAAATCACATATTTTTAGAAAATATAATGATTTAAGCCTTAAAAAGTTCCATTTAAAGGATTCCAATTGAAGAGGGTTTGATCAAACCACCTTAGATCAAATCCCCTTGGATAGAACCCTGCTAGTTTTAAACCATACCTTTAATGGAGTCTCCTTTACACCCATCAAAATGCAGATAAAAAACCACTTTTGATTTATGTTTTAGGGGATCAAATGAATTCATATAAATTTTTTTTTTGTGAGTATGTATTCCTTATTATAAGCTTTCCAAAAAGTACAATTTTAAATAAATTTAATTTGATTATTATATTTATTTTTAATTTCTTGTGAATGTAGGGTTTTCACCGAAAATCAAGCTCTCTATTTTGTACATGTGGAAAAATAGTAGATTATCAAAATAAAATTATGAAAAATTTGTTCAGGGTAGGTATTGATGTCCTTGATGTAGTAAAATAAAATTGAATTTCAATACATACAATTTTTTTTTTGTGTACATTCTACATATGTTTGAATTGTAATTGGTTTGGCTTCAACACTTGATTAAGGAAAAAAAATTTAATAAAACACTATGAAACTAAATTAACTAGTTAGATATCATAGTTACAAATCTAAATTTGAAAAAACTATAATTTTATCCTTCATAGAAAAAAAAATTATGCTGTATATGATGAGCATCACTCCTTAAAAATGGTGTTTATTGATAAAAACTAGTTTTTGAAGGAGATGGAAAAGGAAGTCCAATATGATTCCAATGTTTTTGGAAATTATATATTTAGAATCTATAGACAAAATATCATAAATCACTAGTTTGCATCATTGTCAAATTCTTGATGTTTTAGCCGTTATAGGTTCCTGAAAGTGAAGATTTAGTTAGAAAAAATCAGTCCAGTGTCCAGTTTGGCCATAAAAATTTAAACCAGTATTGTGGGATCACCCAAAGACTAGTTCTCTTATTTACTAGTATGTTCTGTAGCTTCATGGAATGATTTCGTGATAGCATTTGTGGAATAATTTGGTGAAAGGGTTAGTCCAAATATGATAAGAAAAATATTTATGGAAATCTAAAGGGATGAAGAGGAATTGGTCCCTACTTTCAACCTCAAATTTATAAAAGTAGTAAAAGATTTCCCTAAACACATGAGACCTAGTGATGTAGAATGTTTAATTGTGTATCTAGGTGCATTTGATAATGAAATGGGTTATTTGATAAGAGATAAGGAGCCCAAAACATTGTATCAGGCATGTCACATTGCTATGGATATTGAAAATCCTATGAAATATTCAATGAGGAAGGGATATATGGTTGCAAGTGTTTATTGTCCTGATACACATCATATGAATGGAATAGACAAGGATGAAAGAGATGATTAGGATGATGATGTTTTTAATACCTTATCTTGTTCAGCCTCACAACATGTTAATCATGGAAAAATTCAAGATGAACTTCAACAAATTTTAAGTAATGATGATCAGTTATTGTTGGTTCAACGACTATCCAACATGAAGAGACATGAGGGGGAATTACCATATGAATTATTAGCAAGGTTCTTGGATGCCTTGTTAGAAATTACTAAAATGTTGATACCTAAAGATTCAATATGTATTGACCTATTATGTGACATTTATGAGCCAGGGCTTAGTACCTTACCCAAGAATTTGAAACCTCGGGATTTTGATGAACTAATTGGTTGGATCATAATTGTTGAGGATGCTAAGTGTGACTATAGAAAAAAAAAGAGGTCTCCAAGGGATAGTGGTACTCACCCTATTGTGAAAGATCAAGGGTTTATCCAAGAAATGGATAAGGATGTTTCAGAAGATGAATATCTATCTAGTAGTGCAAATGATGGCATTGTTATACTTTTAAGTACTATTGATGTACCTTTGAAGGTTGATAACCAAGATAATGAAAATGAGAATTTTGATTGCTCTCATGAGGAATGGGATTTTTTTTGTGAAAATGACATGAAGGCATCCTTCTTGCCTAAAGAATGTAACAATATCATTACTCATGATATTTTTCCCTCACCAATATATGAACAAATTTCATGTGATTGATTCTTGGAATGCAATTTAGTTGTATCAAAACTAGAATGTCCTGGCAGTATGGTTGATGATGAATTTCAAGATAAAAATGTATGTATTCAGTGTCTTGAGCTTGATTCTAATGTTAAAAATGATGGGATTTCTAATGCTAGCTAGCAGGGTCATGTTTTTGAATGCTTGTATGAAACAAAGATAGGATGTACAAGTTTTGTAGTTGATATGGACATGATAATTTTTAACAAGGAATTTGTTGAAGAAACTTGCTCAATTGAAAATAATACATGTTCAAGTTGCAATCAGTCCTATACATGTGAGTCAACAAATCTATCAATTCATGGTGCACTTGAATACCTTATTGTTGATCATATCAATCCTGAATTATTTAGCCCATCCTTTGAAGCATTTTGTTGGAAGGAAGGATTGGAGTATGTTAATGAACCTGAGGTAGAAGTATTTTTTGATGCTTAGGATGGTATGGATAATGCTTTTTGTGGGAATGGCCCTAATCTGAATGAAAGAAAGAATTATATGGCATCTGATGAATCAATTTCCCAAGGAAGTGGAGTATTTGGCAGCATAACTAGTTTATATTTCCCTGATGAATATGAACACCAATTTGAAAAGAAGCCTGTATATGAAAATTTCTTGTTCATCACACAAGGTGAATATGCATTTGGTGTGAGACAAAAGCTAGATGATGGCGACCCTAGAATACTAGAAATAAAATTGTAGTATCATTCCAAAGGGTTAGAATACATGCGCTTAGATAGGAATCTTGAAAGGAGTGTGTATGAGGGTTTCCATTTTAATAAGAAAAATTAATTTGATATCAGCTTATATGAGGATGGTGATTAGATGGATTATGAATGTTTTACTTTCCTTGTCGAGTTGGATGGGAATTTGGTGGAATATAACTATAAGTTGAGTCAGGTAGAATTCTACATTGATCATGTGTTCCAATTAATGCTTGATAACATTTCACAATTGGACATGAATTAAAATAATAATAACAAGTTTAGAAACATGTCCATAATGGTTGAGTTCAGTGGTCGTAGCATGATTGGCAGTTGGTAAATTCATGAGAATATTTTCAGCCTTAGCATGGTGTAGATGATAGAAAATAAGGTTTCTGACAGGGGCAAGTATGAGTCTTAAATTTGGGGGCCTAGGGCCACCAAGTAAAGTTGAAGCTTGGTAGAGATGTAGAATGTAGGTTGAAAAATTGCACATTAAAAGAAGCTTCAATGAAGATGGAGATTGGATCTCTTGGTATGGTCTTGTAACTCATGTAAATATTGTACATATGTTCTTCCCTTTGGTCTGGTTTTCTGCCTAGTCTAGGCAGGTCCTTAGTTTTTGGTCCTCTATGTTTGTTCCGCTTCACTTGAGATTCTGGAATCTCTCTTTGTTCTAGAGGAGCAAACGTCCCCGACTGGAGCCACTAATGGAACCCATAAAAATTTTTGGTTCCACTTATAAACTCTATAAAATTTAGCAGTTTCAAGTATTTGGACTGAGGGTTTTTCCCATTGTTATTGCCTTGGGATTTTGTTGTCAGGATCTCTCTAAAAAAAAAACCTTAAGTCTTAGCCCTTGTCAATGTTATGATCTATCGTTGACCTTTTATTGCCCATCCTTGGTCATGTTAAAACATCTTGAGCCATTGAATCTTGTGATATTAATTTCCCTCTGTGCCTAGGTGAGAAATACTTTAAGGTTGAGCGATTGACTTTTTTTTAGCCTTTGTAAACATCCTTTGAAATAATTTGGTTTAAGTCCTTTGAGGCCTTTTTATATGTTGTCCTCAGTAGTCCCCTTTCTCAATGCAACTTTTAAGCATGTGAAAATTATTTCACTTAAGTCTCATCCACCACCTTGGTCCATTTCTCATCACGGATGGCTTTGTGAACTTTGGATTCATATCAGTGATGCATGATGCTTGAGTTTCTCTTTATATCACTAGAAGTTTTGGCTATCGTTGATTTCTCTTGAGTCTTGACTGTTGAAGTAGTGATGAGTGATGACCTCAAGGCCCTTTGCATTTCTTTCCATCACTCCTCGCGGATAGTTGTACACTTGTCTTGTACAAATTTCCAATAGGTCCCTAATCCTAGTGATCCATAGTTATTTTGAAAGGGGTGAATGAGTGATATGTTTTTGTTGTTTATTTTGAGTGAAGTGCATGTGGCCTGATCAGGTTCCATCACTACTTTTCATCCATCCCTGATGTGGTCTATAATTTGAAACATGAATCAACAATGTGTGATGTAAGGTGAAGATTTCCAAAGATAAGCAATGATCCAATGGTCAAAGTTTCATTGTGCCAATGCTCTTGTCATTGATTGAACTCTAGAAAGGTAGGGTAGATCCGTGACGGGAGATGGGATGTTTTAAGGAATATTCTCTTGAATTTCAGATCTTTGTACTTCGTCGATGTAAATTAAAAGGCATGGATCAAGATGGTGATGAATGATGATTGTCATATTAAGGATGACTAATTAATTTAAGGGTAAACATGGCAACTTTCTAAGGTGGTATCATAATTTTTGAGGCACAATTTGTAAATAATAGAAATTATGCTTGAGGATCGCCATTAATGGTGTTTTAAATCCAAACAGATTGACAACTCATATTCAAAGTTGATCAGCTAAGTTGTCAAGTCACTCATGTGAAGCTCTCCTCAATCATTAATTACTACACAGTCCTAATTTTGTACTTAATGTAGTTTTCCTGCCGTTTTATCTCACCATTTGTAGCCATTTTGAATTGTGAAGTGTGATCTAGAGAGGAAGCATGCATGTTTTGGTCTTCAACTGTAGATGTATTGAAGTGTTTATCCTTGGTAAGTTGACTTTCATATGAGCTCTGTTTGAGTCATGCATTAGTTGGTTTAAGATGTTTCTTGGATAATGAGTTTTGGTTGTCTATAATTGTCACCGAGAATAGTTGGAATTATTTGGGTTTGAGATTTTCCCTTTTTGCAAGTTCCATTCAAGAGCTTAGGCCAGTGAGTCTTCTCATAATTAGGATTTTCTATTCTTTACCTTGTGTCCTGAAAGAATGGGTAAGTGGAGAGTGTCTGTCCAACCAATTAGGAGGTCCCAGAGGCTTAGTGTATTTGAATTTCAAGAGGACATATCTAAATCTTCTCAAGAAACATCCAAAGCTTCTACACCACCAAAGGACATGAGGAGTGCCCATGGTAAAAAAAAGAAGGGTGGTGTCAAGAGCACCTACAATTTGAGGAGTAGGGTTGTTTTAGAAGAATTGGTCAAGTTTAAAAAGGAGTTGGTTAAGCCTGAGAAGAAAGCAAAGAAGAAGAATAAGTATCACAAGTATTATCTAGGGAGACACAACTCTCCCATTAAGGTTCTAGATAGCCCTTTGGGCGATGGAGGATATAGTGACCTAGAGTATGGCCACTATCTACTTTCTCTAGTGCCATATGAGGATTTTGATGAGGGAGGAGTAGTTACTTCTTCAGTTTTAGCATGAACATGGAATAGGTGAGGATACTCTGATGCTGACGAATCAGAGTAGCATCTCGGCCTTGTTTATTTTTAATGACACCATTGCCACTGCAGCAAGATCATTCTCTTCAGCATGTATATTATTTTTTTCTTTAGTACTGACATGGAAATATTTTTGGCTAGTGTGAAGGGGAGGTGTTGGAATCTATTCCTTTGATGGAAAATATTCCTTTTTCAATTAGTATAGAAGTTTTTTCCTTGAGTAATTATGGAGAATATTCTTTTTATCAATATGGGAAAAGGATTTTGGAGATGCTACATCAATGAACAATTCCTTTTGGAAGGCTGGCTGGTTTGCTTCAATTGACTAGTTACATGAAGTTTTGTCTTTTGCTCTCCCTTGTTCTGAAATGATTAAATGTAACTTTCTGGGTGGTATCTAAACATGAAATGAAATGTGTGTCAAATAAAATGTAATTGAAGTGGTAATTCATCCTAAAGCTTGTTTCTCCCATTCTTCTATAAAATGGGATATCAGGGCCGGTTACAGGGAGTTCAATTTTTGAGTCTCAAAATAGTCTAAGTGGGAAAACTAAGCTCATGAAAGAGAAAATTGTAAATCAATGCATAGATGAATAGGTTAGTAAGGATTCTAGGGTATGAGTTGTTTTGTGATGATCTCAAATAGTTTTACAATAGCAACAGTTTATAAATGAAAATGCTAGTTCGAAAGCACATCCTCTCCTATGTAATTTTATTCCAAATTATAAATGAAATGGTTAATGATATTTTTGTTTGTATTCATTTTTTTCAAATTGAGTGAGTGATTTTATTTCTACTTCAATTCAAATAATTGATTAAATGATAAAATATGGTCACAAATTTGTAGAGAACAAACATAGGATTGATAAACAGTTGTGTTTTAGGCATAGTGAATTGAATATTGTAATGCAGTATCTCAATAGTCCATTAATGGTTGATTCAAATTGCTAAGGTATTATCGGTTATTAGGAATATGACTCTATTACCCCAAGACAAGGCACTGATCTTTTCATTTGTCCTGAAAATAAATGAGTCAGTTATGCACTTGACCAAGGGCTTGAAATGAGAATGAAAATCAGCTAAAAACACCTTCAACTACAATGTACCAATCTGAAGTACTATCTTATTCCTTGTAATATACAGTAACTTGTTTGAAGGTCAGCCAAATATTTAATAAAGGATATCTATTTGCACTCTATAGGAATTTATCTGTGTGAATAAATGTTCTTGATCAAATGAATATCATAGGAACATAACAAGGATTACCCTTCTAGGTTCCATAGAGCCTGAAGTGAAGAAGTAAGGACCTTAGAATCATTACTTGTGTGTTGGCCAATCCTTCCCCTTGCTAATTATTGAATCCTGGAAGATTCATAGGTAAGTGGTAAGATCAAGTTTGGTTCTTAAAAAATAACCAACAAACCATCTATTCAACCTTGTTCCCCCAACCCTCAACCCTAAACCCAATACCCTCAACCATATACCCAATATTCTAAACCATAACCCTATACCCTATACGTTGAATCCTAAACACCATCCCTCAATCCTCAACGCTATATCTTAAATCCTAAACCCTACACCCTCAACCCTCATCCATATCTATCTCTCTCTCTTCCTTCCCCCCACACACCTTCCCTCTCTACTCTCTAACCTATCCCTATCTACCTTTCTCTCTACCTCACTCCTATCTCTCAATCTCTCCACCTTCCTCTCTCTCCCTCACTTTCTCTCTCCCTCTCTCTCCCTCCCTATCTACCCCCCTCTCTCTCTTCCTCCC
>VDFB02281492.1:410810713-410885425 GCA_007258455.2 Sequoia sempervirens
ATTATAACTCCTAGAGATCTGAAACAATTATAAAACATCCTAAAACTATATACATGAAATATAACTTAAAGTATAAGAAAGTAAAAATCCATATGCAAATGTCAACTTATAGTTTCCCTCAAAGATAACAAGAAGAAATTTTAAAAAAATAGAAGAAAAATAAATTCAATGTAGACCAAAACATGAGTGCATTATAACACACTCGCTTTTTGTCAATGGGTTCACAAAATGCAAGTGTGTTATAACATGCTCACATTTTGTCAATGCATTCAAATAACGTGAGCACATTATAATGTGCTCACGTTTTGTCTTGTTTTGGGAATCCCCAAGCCTTTCTCTTGGATTTTCTTTGGATTTCAAACCCAGAGGCTTAGAGGGCCTTCCCAACATCCAAAGACATGTTTTTGCATATTCTATAAAATTTCACATAATCTCATTTGTGTTCACCATCAATTTTGCACATATTTCAAGGTCAAACAAATCAAACACCTCAGTAGTGTTAGGCTCTCTCTTTGCTATCGAACAATGTAATTTTTTCACATTTTGAAAATGTTAAGCCTTTGATCTATAATTTCTTTTATTTTTGTGTTTCTTTTTTTGAAAAAACTAGTGTTTGGTGTTTTTTTCATTATAAATTAACCATTCATTGAAATTTCAAATAAATTACATTTTTAGAAACTAGACTCCATTCTACACATATTAAAAAATAACAATAATAATTTTCAATAAGTTTCCAATATTTATAAGGGTAGCACGACCAAAGTTCTATTTTTTAGGAAGTGCCCACTTCGAAAATTAGTAAAAAGTCAAATGTTCATCAAATTTTTTTTAGAAAAAATCAAGCATAAACTACATACTATTAGCTAATTTCTCACTAAAGTGATTTTAAAAATACTAAAAAAAAGTTCACCATGCTAGGTACCCACAAAAGTCGTTATGTTTTTTCTGACAAAAACAACACCAATTTTTGTGGTCCCCTCTTTTGAACACCTTAATCTCAACCATTTTCAAAGTAAAATTTATAGTTTAGAAAGTAGACTCAGAGCACTACGATTCTTGTTTTTGTTGCATCTCAAAATTTTGAATGTAAGTATCCTCAATTTCATGTCCAAGGTCAGTATTTCCTTATTTAAAAAAAAAGTGGCCACTTAAGCCCCCTTTCTGGCCCCCCATCTTTTTGCGCTTACCCACATATTCAATTGCAAAAAAATATTTTATAGGAACAAGAAACTTCTTGTCTAGCATGTGTTCAAACTTCTTAGATCTTCCTAAAGTTGTTAGGCATTTTTGAAGAAACCAAGCTCTGATACCAATTGTTGAACATTTAGAATACTCAGGGGGGTGAATCTGTATTCCATTAAAATTTTAAACATAGCTTATTCAATCACCAAAAAATATTAACTAAAATAAAGAATGAAAGCATTGATCATCCACAAAGTTACAAAACACATGAACACCAGGATTTTTACATGGAAAACCCAAAATGAGAAAAAACATAGTGATGATTAGCTCATAATATACTATATCTGGATATAGTATATCATAGGGGCTCAGTGCTAGAACCCATTGTCCTTGTAAGGGTCACAACCAAAGTTAAATATAATACAAAAAATGGCTCACATCCAAAGTATGAACTAATACAAAGTGCACCTTCAATATGCTAAATTTCAATTCCTTTGAAGCTTTGAATATGAAGTACTACCTTGCTTAGCAGATGCTCAACAACTCTACTTTGAGTTTGAACTATTAACACTAAATTTTCATGTTCACATCATAAGAGACAACTCGCACCTGATATATCATTTTTTCTTCCTCATATGTCTTCTTAACTCCAAAATATCTCATATTTATATACCTGATTTCATTCACACATCAATTAGGTTGGCCTAATTAGATGTAAAAAAAAGCAATCTAAAATAAATTTTTTGGCACCACGCATGATCAATTAAAAATCATCTTCACACCCAAGAAAACATGTAATACTTAATTTAGATTGGCATGGATCTAAAATAGATCCAACTAACATCTTCAATGCTTATTTAATCTTCTCAACACATATCATGTATTAGCTCGGCCAAGAATTGGACCTAATCACAAAAACTTCCAATCATACATACATTTCCCAATTCACACAACTTCCATAATCGATCTTTCTTTAATTTCACATTTCACCGACATCAACAAGTCTAACTCTAGAATGACAACACCAAAACATTCTTTTCAAGGAAATGTGGAATCTCCCACACTGATATACTAAATAGAGAGATGACAATGATATACAAAGTTGAACTTTGTCATTGATATCTTCTAGTATGCTTCACAAAAACTCACAAGATCTTGAATATAACTATATAAGCTAGTCATAATGATATGGTTAAAAGAAAAGAGTGGTACCTCTTCTTATGGTGAAGTGTGGACCCAAAAACCAACACACTAGAACCACAACATCGTCAATAGAGAACACTTAGCCAAATTCTTGATAGCTCAAATTTCTAGATTAGTTAGTACTATACAAATGACACCAAAAAATGCTTCCCCACAATGTTGACATCAATGACAACAATGGGTAAGCTAAATTAACTGATGTATGTACACTTCATTCTCATGTTGCCAAGCTGCATCAAGAATGATAGACTTCCAAACTTCCAACAGATTGATGTGTTGTTAGGTCTTCAATTCTTTGTATCCCTAGGCAACATGACTTATTTATAGTATTAGAGATATGAAATTTCCACAATTCATTTTTAATGTAATTATATTGCTTCTGGCTTTGATTATGTGTAAGTTTTTTCATCAATGTATCGAATCACTACTATTTCAGGCTTATTTTTAATTGTATTGTTCATTCTTTTAGATTTTTACAACTTACCCCCATTTATTTCATTTATTTAGATTCCTTTTTTCTCCTATTGGTTTGGCACTCTTGTCTATTTTTTCCTTCTTCATTATTACTTCTCCTCTTGTTTTTTAATTTCTTGCTTTGTTGCATAATCATAAGTTGTATTTCTTTACTAAACCATTTGATTTATTAATTTTATTTATTTTTAATCTCCTCGAGTATTGTGCTTTCCCCTCTCACAAGCATCTCCCTCTTATTAAACCCAACTAGGTTCATAACTAACCATTTTTCTCCTAAACTCTCTATCCTAATATTGGATCATAGAGTGTGATCTCTGAAACATTGATGAAAAACCTACACACAATCAATGTCAGAAGAAATATATTTATAGTCTTTATAGTATTTCAAATGTTAGGTTATTCCTCCTTTCTCTTCTAGAGTGGATATCTTTCCATGAGCACTTCTCATACATCCTCTTCATCTCACAAAATACAATGATAATTCTTTCCACCTTTTAAACTAGAATATATTCCTTTTTATTTAGCTACTTCAACCATACCAAATATTCTCTCTAAGGGCATGATTCCATTTAGGATGGAATTAGACTTCAAATGTATCACTCCCTTCATCAACCTCAAAAGGATCCACATCTATTTCATCTATAATGTGTGCTTCAAAAACCCCAATATTAGTAATAAATTCTAGAATATGTTTATCATCCTTAAATACTTAGAAATTCATGATATTGTATGGGACTAGAAGGATGGGCATTGAATCAACTAAAAAATTCTTCAACCTAGACCATGTCATAGGTTCTAATGCACTAGTAGCCACTCCTAATGATTTAGTAATTTGATTTTTCCTTTTTGGAACTGATCAAATTTTTTTTTTATACAAGCAGGGGTTAGGGCCTTGATCCTATACAAAAACAACAAAATAGTCTAGAGCAAGCAACAATCAGATAAGAACAACAAAATAGAGAAGGAAACCAAGGAAACAACACTACATCTCCACACCCCAAACAATAGAGAACATCAACCAAGTTTCATGGGGTCATTATGAAAAACCTTATCTAAGTACCAATATAAACTTATCCAAATCATAATATCATTAAACCAAAAACTATCAAAAAGTAGGAAAAACTTGTCATAAGTTCCTAAATAGCACATAACCTGTGATGTCCCCATCCTAGTCAGCGCAGCTGGTGACGAGGTTAGCCTATTATTTCGATCCTCGTAGGCTGATAGTTGTGTGCAGAGGATCATCTGAGGTAGTTACTCAATGTTTGGTAGCTCCAGTATTGTAGTTGTTTCAGGTTGGGCCTTCACAGAATCTTCCAGAGTGCATTTTCAGGAACTTTCTATTTTTAGAAAGTTAGGTCAGGCGGAAGCTGCTATTTTGGGCAGGGCACCTGGTTCAACTATTCAGCTCAGAGTCGACCCAGTTATTTAGTTTGGTGATCAGACGGAGAAATAAGGAGTATTTAATGATTATTGAATATTGAATATTTTGACTTTATATTAAAGTCACTTTACTGAAATATTTAAACATTTAATTAAATTGGCCTATTATAAAGTATTTCTTATACTTTATAATAAAGAGTTAATATTTGATAAAGTGAATAATTATTATTCACTTAAGGAGATGCCATTTAATTATTTATTATTTCTCCTAAGTTTAAAAAGGGCGAATTTAATCATTTATTAAATGATTATTAAAAGATTGTGTTGGGTCAAATTTCTCAAAGGCAATATATATTCTCAGAAAGGACAAATCGAACCATTATGTTATGATATTCTAATTTGTCTTATTTGCTCTGAGCATTGGAGTTTGCAAAACCCTAGGGTTTCAGCAGGTGATTCATTTCTGGAGAACGATACCTCTTCAGAGATTGGCATACTGAGACTGTGAGATACCAGTTGAAGATTGCACCTTGGTGATTTCAAACAGAGGTCGCAGATTGGGCTTAATCATTTATCTAGGCAGAGATTTACAGAGTTTATTCATCTAGTAGTAGAGGCGACTTTATCAGGGGACTTTATTCAGAGATCTGGCATTCATTCCTTGAGGCCGTACATTTTTGTACTTGGGCCGTACCATCAGTTTTTGAGAACTACGCTTCCAGTCTTTAGATTCTTTCATTGAGATCTAGTGCACCTTGGTTTACTGGGAATTCTGCATTGGTCTTCGAGCTTGGAGATCCATCTATTCTTTCTAGCCGTACCATCTCTTCATTCTGGCATCTTGCTGTAGCCGCCATCAGGTTCCTTAGAAAATAAATCATTTTTATTCATTTGTCAATTTTTCATTATTGTAAAAGCTCTGAAAAATAAATAAAATGGTGCGCCTATGACTTCTGAACACTTTCAAGCTTAATTTTTTATTGTAGAATTTATTACGAATTTTTCAAGCATTTCTTAGAAAAATCACAGCTTTCTCTTTTTTTGTCTGAAAACCTCAAAAACACAAAAAATAAAAAAATTTGCAAAAAACATAAAATCTCAGTCAGGGTTTCGAGTTGAGAACCACCAGGGTTCCTACAGTGGTATCAGAGCACAGATTTCCTGCCATCCTGTGCTTTTTCAGTTGCTTTTCAGAATACAGTGTGCTTTTTAGTTGCTTTTTCATGAGCAGAGATACTATTCATTATATTAAGGGCGTAGGGATAGGCAGAGCCAAATATTGGACAGGTCCATCAATTCTAGAAGGTGAGACAGTGTCAGGTATATTAGGCATTCACAGATCCAGCTCTAACAGCAGTGAAAATAGTGTTGCAACCCTAATGGCATATCGCGAGATTCCTACAGAGACAGTTAGAGATACAGGGAAGGCACATGCAGAGGGTGATATTACAGAGGAGGAGTTTAGACGTAGGAATGATAACATGATGGACATGATGTCCCAATTGATGGGCACTATCAGATAGTATACGCCCACACAGCCTCATTATATACAGATTGGACAGACAAGTGGGACTGCACTAGTAGATCAGCCTTTAGCATCAGTACCACGTCAGCCGTCACCGATCTATCAGGAGCGTAGGCCAAGTCAGCCTACTTTCTTACCTAGAGAGACTCCACCTCAGACTCCGGGGGCAGAGCAGCAGGGGCAGCATCAGGAGTTTCAGCCACATAATGGCATGTCAGTGGCAGATGTGACAAGGTTTCATGGTGAGTACATGTCACTAGCACCTAAGATCCAGCAGGAACTTACGTTTCATGAGATTATGGATGTTCATAAACCCAGAGGAGGAGGAAGATTTGACCGTAGACCCCCTCAGCATCAGCAGCCACAGCCACAGGTGAATAGGGATTTGCAGTATGCGGTTAGCAAGATTACCTTGCCATATTTTGATGGGTCTGAAAATACATCAGCGAGGTCTTGGGTCCAGAAATTGGACAACTATCTATCTTTGAGGCCTATGCAGGAGGACGAGGCCATTAAGTTTGCTACTTTGCATCTTGATGGAATCACACATGATTGGTGGCACCACGACATGTATATGCTTGGCCATCATGCAGTCAATACCTATCAGGAGTTCACTAGCAGGCTCATAGAGAGATTTGATAAGAAGGATCCAGAACTTTATTTCAGGGAGCTAGCTCAGCTCAGACAGACGGGTAGCTTGGATTCTTATATTGGTGAGTTTCAGAGAGTTGCAGTTATGGTGACAGGGATTTCAGAACGGAGACTCATTATACTCTTTGTTGAGGGTTTGACAGAACATATGAGAGGTTGGGTTAAGGCTTTTGACCCTCCTACCCTTCAGGAGGCCATGAGGAAGGCGCGAAGCATGGAGCTTACAACACCTCGCAGCAAGTTCAATTCAGGGTCAACACCATACACTAGGCCTAATAGGCCTTTTGACAGAAATAATGATAGGAATAGGCCCTTTGACAGGAGGAAGGATCAACCAGATCCTAAGAGACTGAATGCACCACCCTTTGACTGAGAAACATTGAACGAATTGAGAAAGAAAAAGTTGTGTTTCTGGTGCAAGGCACCCTACGATGAAAAACATATATGCCCACTTCGTCCTAAGGTCAAAAATAATCAGATGGAATGGTTTTATGAGGGTGAAGAGCAATCTGATCTATCAAACTAGCAAGCTGATTCTGAGCCTTCAGATGATGACAGGTCCGAAAATGAGGGTGAACACGAAGGTGGAAGGAAGCTACAGGAAGCCCATTTGACTAGCCTTTAGAGAGATGGTTCGTTTAGACTTCGCAGGCTCCTAGCAGGTCAGAAGGTGATCACATTACTGGATACTGGTGCTACACACAATTTCATTGATTCACGTTTGGTGGAGAGGCGTGGCATCCAGACAGAGGCATTCAAGGGTATTCAAGTCAAGGTGGCTGATGGATATACTCTCAGATGTGACTGAAAGATTACTGATCTTTCGATGAGACTGGACAACTATGAATTCAAGACTGAATTCTATGTTGTTAACATGGGGGATACTGATGTGGTGTTAGGGATGGCATGGTTGCACAATTTGGGTGAGTTCACACTCAATTTGCGTGACATGGAGATGAAATTTAAGGTTGATGGGAAACCTCATGTCATCAAGGCTATTCAAGATAGTAATCTGAGGATGGTTTCATTCAGGCGGATGGAGAGGCTCATTCGTCATGATATGGTTGACTGGGCAGTGGAGTGCATGTTGATGCCAGCCCAGCAGGAGCAGCAGAAGGGTGAGTACCACCCTGACATTCAAATCTTGAGGACTAAACACTCCAAAGTGTTTAGTGACATTCCACCTAGCAGACCTCCAGACAGAGGCACAAAGCATATCATTGAGTTGGAGGAGGGCGCAAAGCCCATTATGATCACTCCCTACAGACATCCGAAATGACTCAAGGATGAGATAGAGAAGACCATCAACGAGTTGTTAGCTATGGGGCATATCAAACCTAGCAAGTCACCTTTTGCTTCATCAGTTGTATTGGTGAAGAAGAAGGATGGATCACTTCGGATGTGCATTGACTACTGACAGCTCAACAAAAGAACAATTAAGAATAGGTACCCTATTCCACGCATTGATGAGCTGATTGATGAGTTGCATGGAGCTGTCTTCTTTACGATGATTGATTTGAGATCAGGGTACAACCAGATTCAGATGAGGGAGCAGGATATTGAGAAAACCGCTTTCAGGTGTCATTGTGGTCACTTTGAGTTCTTGGTTATGCCCTTCGGGTTAACCAATGCACCTGCCACCTTTCAGGCGACTATGAATAGGGTCTTTAGTTCTCAGTTGAGGAGATTTGTGTTAGTCTTCTTTGATGACATTTTGGTTTATAGCAGGTCATGGGAGGAACATCTGGCTCACTTAGATGCAGTCTTGGGTATCTTGGCAGACGAGTCTTTCTATGCTAAGGAATCCAAGTGCAAGCTCGGTATGGAGGAGTTGTTGTATCTGGGGCACATCATCAGTGCCAAGGGAGTGAGTATGGACCTTGAAAAGGTCCGAGCTATAGTTGAGTGGCCGGTGCCTGAGAACCTTACGCAGCTCAAAGGCTTCATTGGGTTGTGTGCTTTCTACAGGAGGTTTGTTAGTGGGTTCTCATGCCACGCCACACCCCTTACTGATTTGACAAAGAAGGGGGATTTTACTTGGTCACCACAGGCGCAGGAGTGCTTTGACAGGTTCAAGGTGATCATGACTTCATGTTTGGTGCTAGCATTGCCTGATTTTATGAAGTCATTCGATTTATTCTGTGATGCTTCAGGAGAGGGCATTGGTGTCGTTTTGATGCAGGAGTGACATCCTATTGCATTCGAGAGCAGGAAGCTCAGGGGTCCCAAGAGATTTTATAGTATTTACGACAAGGAGATGTTAGCCATTATGCATGATTTGGCTAAGTTCAGGAAATAGTTGGTACGCAGAAAATTCAGTGTCCGTACGGACCATAATAGCCTGAAACATTTCCTTGGACAGCGAGACTTGAATGAGAGGCAGCAAAAACGGGTCAGTAAACTGCAGTCATATGACTTTGATATCACCTTCATTAAGGGAAAGTAGATTGTCGTAGCTGACGCCTTGTCTCGCAGACCCTAGTTGAATGCCTTGGCACAGATCACAGAGGATTGGAGGCATCGGATCATTGCGGAGTATGCTAAGAACCCATGGGCTTCTGGCATTGTTGACAGGATAGAGCAGGACGACAGGTATACTATTGTAGATGACTTGATCATTTACAAGGGGCAGATTATTCTAGTTCCTAACTCTGAGGTGAGGATCATAGTTTTGAGAGCCTTTCATGATCTTCCTATGGCGGGCCATCTCGGATACTATAAGACATACAAAATGGTTCAGGAAATGTTTACTTGGAAAGGGCTAAAAACTAATGTTTTACAGTATGTCCGTGAGTGTTCTGTGTGCCAGTAGAACAAGCAGGAGCACACTTATCCTGCTGGATTGCTCCAGCCACTTCCGATACCTGACAGGAAGTGGGAGTGTTTATCGATGGACTTTATCACAGGCTTGCCGAAAGCCCATGGTAAATATTGCATCTATGTAGTGGTTGATCGGTTGACTAAATACACACACTTCTTCTCGATTACTACTACTTTCACAGCATCGTAGACTGCAGAGTTATTTTTCACAGAGGTATTCCAGCTGCATGGTTTGCCTCGGATGATAGTCAGCGATAGAGACAGTCGGTTCATGAGCAACTTTTGGCAGGAGTTGTTCAAGCTTTGTGGGACCGAACTGACACTGAGTACCAGCTACCATCCATAGATAGATGGGCAGACAGAGATTGTTAATAAGTGGGTGGAAGGTTATTTGCGTAATTATATAGCTGGACAGCAGAGAGCTTGGGTGAGATGGATCTATCTATGCGAGTATTGTTATAACTCGACTCACCACATGATGATACAGATGAAACCCTTTATGGCATTATATGGGTATGAGGCGCCCAACCTTCTGGATTTGATATTGAGCGATAGCAGAGTGCCGAGTGCAGGGGATATGATGCAGAGTCAGCAGGACATTTTGAGGTCTCTCTGAGACAATATCCAGCAGGCACAGAATCAGCAGAAGCAGTATGCTGATCAGAAGAGGGTTGAGCGTACTTTCGATGTGGGTGATATGGTGTACCTCATGTTGTAGCCGTATCATCAGTCTACTCTGTGGAAGAGTGGGGCAGAGAAGCTGAAGCCTCGCTACTACGGTCCATTTCGTGTTGTCAGACGAGTGGGCGAGGTCGCTTATGAGTTGGACTTGCCAGCTGATAGCAAGGTCCATAATGTGTTTCACGTTTCTCACCTAAAAAAGGCATTGGGTCAGCATGTGATACCCTCTCTAGTTTTGCCACCCCTTGATGACGAAGGGAAACTAATACTAGTACCTGAGGCCATCCTCGAGATGAGAGAGAGACAACTTCGGAGGCGTGTGATCAGGGAATATCTGGTCAAGTGGAGAGATTTTCCAGTTGAGGATGCTACATGGGAGTTAGAGGAGATCTTACAGCATCCAGAGTTGAGATTGCTTGAGGACAAGCAATTTCAGGGAGGGCGGACTGTGATGTCCCCATCCTAGTTAGCGCAGCTGGTGACCAGGTTAGCCTATTATTTCGATCCTCGTAGGCTGACAGTTGTGTGCAGAGGATCATCTAAGGAAATTACTCAGTGTTTGGTAGCTCCAGTATTGTAGTTGTTTCAGGTTGGGCCTTTGCAGAATCTTCCAGAGTGCATTTTCAGGAACTTTCTATTTTTAGAAAGTTAGGTCAGGTGGAAGCTGCTATTTTGGGCAGGGCACCTGGTTCAACTATTCAGCTCACAGTCGACCCAGTTATTCAATTTGGTGATCAGACGGAGAAATAAGGAGTATTTAATGATTATTGAATATTTAATATTTTTACTTTATATTAAAGTCACTTTACTGAAATATTTAAACATTTAATTAAATTGGCCTATTATAAAGTATTTCTTATACTTTATAATAAAGAGTTAATATTTGATAAAGTGAATAATTATTATTCACTTAAGGAGACGCCATTTAATTATTTATTATTTCTCCTAAGTTTAAAAAGGGCGAATTTAATCATTTATTAAATGATTATTAAAAGATTGTGTTGGGTCGAATTTCTCAAAGGCAATATATATTCTCAGAAAGGATAAATTGAACCATTATGTTATGATATTCTAATTTGTCTTATTTGCTCTAAGCATTGGAGTTTGCAAAACCCTAGGGTTTCAGCAGGTGATTCATTTCTGGAGAATGATACCTCTTCAGAGATTGGCATACTGAGACTGTGAGATACCAGTTGAAGATTGCACCTTGGTGATTTCAAACAGAGGTCACAGATTGGGCTTAATCATTTATCCAGGCAGAGATTTACAGAGTTTATTCATCTAGTAGTAGAGGCGACTTTATCAGGGGACTTTATTCAGAGATCTGGCATTCATTCCTTGAGGCCGTACTATTTATTTGCTGCTGCAATCAGGCCGTACATTTTTGTACTTGGGCCGTACCATCAGTTTTTGAGAACTACGCTTCCAGTCTTCAGATTCTTTCACTGAGATCTAGTACGCCTTGGTTTACTGGGAATTCTGCATTGGTCTTCGAGCTTGGAGATCCATCTATTCTTTCTAGCCATACCATCTCTTCATTCTAGCATCTTGCTGCAGCCGCCATCAAGTTCCTTAGAAAATAAATCATTTTTATTCATTTGTCAATTTTTCATTATTGTAAAAGCTCTGAAAAAGAAATAAAATGGTGCGTCTATGACTTCTGAACACTTTCAAGCTTAATTTTTGATTGTAGAATTTATTACGAATTTTTCAAGCATTTCTTAGAAAAATCGCAGCTTTCTCTTTTTTTGTCTGAAAACCTCAAAAACACAAAAAAATACAAAATTTGCAAAAAACATAAAATCTCAGTCAGGGTTTCAAGTTGAGAACCACCAGGGTTCTTACATAACCATAATAGCATAAATTAACAAAATATAATAAAAGTTCAGGCTTAAAAATCCCATATCAATCTCATCATAAAGGAAACCAAAAATACCAGTCGACCAAATACTCATCAAAACCAAGAACCAGGACCAAATAGAGACATAAAATTAGGAATCCTCTATAAGACTCCAAGTCTTTTGAAGCTCCTCCACCATTTCTTCCAAGTTGTCCTTTAGCTCCATGGTCCCAAACCAATCCACTTCATTCCTTCTTCCTTTTTTCCTTTGCTACTTTTTTATCTTTCCCTGGCCTGATATGAAATTGATCAAATGTTAAATGCATCAAAATATTAAAAAAATCATACTTTATTTCTATAAGATGTAATCTTTTATTGTGGCAAGTGTACTTGATTGCGACTTTTCTGATAACCAATAATAAATCTTCTTCCACCTATAAATTCTTGAATTTCTTATGATGTGCAAGGATTAGGCCCCATATTTATCCATGTTGTTAGTACATGTGATTTTAATATATATGATGCATGGAATGATTTACCTTTTAAATTAGTTAATTTGACTCCTACATCATAACCTTGTTTAGACTTAGATGTGTCGAATCTCATCTTCTACATATAAGTGTTCCCTTTATCCTTAAGTCCCTCATTCCTCTTTAGCTCAAAAAAGGGAGTGCATTTTGAGACCTATCTAATTTATTATTCCAATAACAATTTTTCATAAAAGATTCCTCCCTAATTGCATAGGAAAGAATAGAAATACCCTTAACACTTTCTTCTCCAACTTAAACCACTTCTCCCTAGATACATGTGTATATGCCTCACAACCAAAGAATTAAATATTTTATATAACATCCTCTTTAGTTATATTTTATTCTAGATCTAAATTATCTTGGAGTTGGATACATGATTTTTTGAAGCCTTCTTGGGTTGGCCCTTTCACATGACATATGGTGCTAACAAATGATTACCCCTATTTTCCTTTTAAACTTGTTGCTTTAATGGTGAAGATTCTCTTTAGTATTTGGAAAGATAAAAATTTAGCTCTATTTTTTAGTTGTTCAACTAATGTTCACTTTTCTTTATACACTAATTCTATGATTTTCTCTAATGTGCTTTTTATGGATCTAGGTGCAAGCTCATAATATTTCATTAGAAGTTACACATTTGTAGGCTCTTCTTAACAATTAGTTTACTACTCCCTACACAATTGCTAGAGTTGTAGCTCCCACTTCTTCCCCACCTCGTGGTTGCAGGTGTGGTCTTGGTCAGTCTACTGAATGAGATTGCAAATCCCAATCTCAAAGCTCCAAGGCACAATCCCTTAGGGATTGTACTACTTGTGGATGTTATCGGCCCTCTTGGCTACCTTTTGCCTCTTCTCATGGGTGTGGTGCTCTTAACTAGTCAAATTTTGACAAGTTCCCTTGCTTGAAGGTGACATCTTTCCATATTCTTGTTTAACATGTAGAAGATCAAGATGAGGGTGCTCTTACTAGGTAGAAGTTTATCAATGATGATGCTATCTTAATTAATATATGGGATAAACATGATAATCATGATCTCTTTTCTTCCAATACTACTCTTATCACTTAACAATTTTATTTATGTTTATTGTAGATTAGACTCTACTCTTTAGTTATTTTTATCTTTTATTTGAACTTGGTCTAACCTAAACTCTAAAAATGTACCTCTTTACCATCCACCACCTTTTTCAATAATATATCATTATATATTAATTAATAAAAAATGATATAAACTTTATGTATAACTATAGTAAAATATTTGTTTACTTCTAATAATTTTAAAGTATCATATATAATTATAAAACAAATACGGCCTAAAATTAAAAAAAGGGGTCCAAAAATACCAAATTCAAGGCGTCCATACATCACCCGCATTTTAATCCCACACTTGCCCCACTAGAGTTTGCAAAAACATGTCAAATTACTAAAATACCTAAAGTGAAACTTTAGAATCACGTTTCAGTGATGACCACACTGGAGGACTCAGAAGTAATCAATGTTTACAAAAATATCCAAGTGAAACTCTTGTGACTAATGTCCACGTTGAGAAGGCTAGTAGTAGTAATGTGTAGAAGCTTCTCTTGAAAACACTTGTGGCCCCTTTACTAGAAATGTCATCACATTTTTAACCATCTGATCCTAAAGTCCTTTTAGCAAACAACACCCCTGAAATCAATGACTTGGCCAATTTTTCACCATCAAATAGAATCCTTCTTGAATACGAAGCTATAAATCCAACAACGAGGCTCCAGCTATTCATCAACTGCAGTTTTTCCAAGGTTAATCGGAGAAACATACCTATTATACAGAATCCAACAATTCTTAGCAATCATCAATGGTGGTCATGGCTTCGATGATGATGAAAGCACCCGCATCCCTCAACTGCGGAGCAATTCCAAGGAATAGTGTGGGTCATATACAATAGATTGCCACACAGGAGCCTCCAAGTCAAGTGCATGGCAGAGGTTTGTAATTTTTTCTCTTCATTTTCTCAACTATAACATATGTTTTAGCCGTAGCTTTGTCTAATGGGTTGTAATTGGTCACCCAGATTAGGATCCAAACGAGACGTCCACTACTAAAGGTATTTCTCCTTCAAGCTCCACCAAGGTAAGGAACACTTTAGATGCCCGATTTATAGTTTACGATTGTATTTAGCTTAGTGGGCAATTTATCTGACGTGTGCGATGTGACATCCAGGTTAGCACCAGGTTTGGAGACTTGTTTGCATTCTCAGGGCCTGCACTAGAGATCATCAATGGAAGAGCAGCCATGTTCGGGTTCGTGTCGGCCATTCCAGTGGAGGCGGTGAGCGGAAGAGATTTGTGGTCGCAGCTCAATAGTGGAGAAGTGTCGTGGTTTGTGTTAAGCGCAGTAATATTATCAGTGGGGACATTGGTGCCCATGTTGAAAGGAATTTCGACGGAGAGAAAATCACAACGAATATTTTCATCCTCAGCAGAGATGTGGAATGGACGCTTTTCTGTGCTTGGCTTATTGGCACTGGCCTTCACTGAATACATCAAAGGTGGGGGCTCTTGTATAAATGCCTACATAGCAACTAGATTGTATAAACTCTTGTTGTTTAGAATAGTAGCTTCAATTTTGAAAGCTCTATAAATGGCATTCTATGCCAGATTACACTTACTCTCTAGTGGATTGTTCTTGTAATGTTTAGCATGTAATACAGTTCTGTAATAGAGAACCTTGTAAAAATTCCACTCTTATACAACAAAGAAAATTTGCTTAGCGATTAGTGAGCATAATTGATTATTGAATGTTTGTTTAACAAAAAAATTCTATAATATTGAACTCATCATTCAAATTCCCTCTCCTCCCGCAATTGAAAATTTTATAACATGTCATTGTTGCCTCTTGGGGATTTAACAAATATGTCTATTGGTTTGTATCACATATATTGAGTGCTTATTATACATTTATATTAGCAATCAGATCTTACTGTATAAAAGGTAACGTGAGAGAGAATTTTTATATGTATATAATATTGAAATGTAAATTTGGGAAATTATTGCTGGTTGCATTCTCTTCATACTATAAACATTCAGAAATACGCAAGTTCAAATCTTGTCTTTGTATTCTCTTGAAAATATTACTTCTTCATACCTATTTATGCATATTTCATTCTCACTCCTTTCACTTTTATTTTCCTATATACCTAAATTTACCTTTCTAATCATAATTCTTTTAATTTTTATTCACTCCCCCTATTTCACAAGTTAAACCACCTAAGTTATCCCTTTTCACAATACATCTACTAATTGTGATCGATGGATTTAATATGAGCTTACTACACTTAATCCATTAGGATACGAAACATATTCAAGTCACTAAACATAAATCCCAATAAGATCAATCAATAAAAAATAAACTAGGAATCCATTAAAACTTAACATATTAAACTATGAAAGTTTTAGAAACACATATTTTAATCCATTGAAACTTATCCTATTGGGGGAGTGGTGTCACATTGATGTGGAATGGCAACCTTTTCTCAATCCCATGAAAAATGAGCCTATTTCGATCAATTCTATTCAAGAGAATTGATGAAACCAATGATAGATGTGTGTTAAACATGATTTAAATGCGAAATTAACATGATGCAAGCTATTTTAACATGATCTATGATAACATGATCGATATGGCTATATGTAAGGCTAATCTAAATGGAGTTTAAGCTAAAAAGTTTAAAACCCTAATTGTGAGATATGCTAAATGGATGCATCTATGTTACCATGGAAGCCATTAATGGAAGCTAAGCTAATATGATGGAAGAAATTTAACTAATTTTTTTTCTAAAACATGAAATATGAGTGCAAGATGAAAGTGATTTTAACAACATAGGTTTGTTGTTAAAAGATGGACCCATTTGTCTCCAAATAGTGAGTTGTTTATAAGATAGCATATGAGAAATGAAGGGATAAGATTAAAAGGGTTAATCAATGGTCAAAAAGTGGAGGATAGATGAAATATGGATCATGGATTATCATCAATGGATGGCAATCAATGATCACATGGATCAAGGAAAGAATCAAGAGTTCATATTCTTCCAAACAAACACACATTCAAAACTTGCACAAGAAGTCTTGTAAGTTTGTTATGAGAGATAATATTCCTTTTTTCAAATGAGTGAAAAAGGAGAATATTATTTAGGATATTCTCATGGGTAAGGAGAAATTAGATATTTAACAAATTAAAACAAAGTTTTAATGTGCAAAAAGGGAAAGAGTATTCCTTGGGAATATCCCCTTTTGGAGGAATGTGCAAAGGAGGAATATTCCCTTGCAAGTGGGGGGTTGGATTTAATTAGTAATTTGGTAATTAAATAAAGTTTCAATTATGCAAATTAGGGGAATTAGGATATTCATTAAATAATTTATTTATTTAATGAAAAGGGGAAGTGATATGATATTTGATAGAGCAAAAAATTCCCAAGAAAACCAATTTTATAGAGACCTTCACAAAAGAGAGAAGCAAGGCTATTTTACAAAAGAGGAATGCATTGAGAACTGGATAAATACATATTGTACAATGCACGCCTTATAAAGGCAAGCAAAAATTGGTATCAGATAAGCAACCACCTTGTATGGGAAGTACGAGAAAAAACTAATAAAAAATATTTTACCCTAAGTTAAAACTTAAATAATCTAACACCCCCCCTTAAGTGCAGCTTAGGGAGAATGAAGATGCAAAAATGCAAAAAAAAGTAATATGGGTCCTGGCTACACAACCATGTTAGGTACCCATTTACAATGCATAAAAATCTCTCACAAGCGGAGAAAAGGAGAAAAACTTATGGGAAAAACCCCTCTCCAAAAGAAAGAAAAGAAGAAAAAAAATGATGCATGGATGGAGGACTCAATCACACCCCCCAAGTATTACATACACCATATATATACAATCAATGAACTCCCACATAAGAGGTAAAGTAGGAGATATGATATTCCCCCCATAATGAAGAAGCTTGAATGCCAATGAAGTATGCCTAAGAAAAAAAGATGATCCAATGCTTGCAAGCAACACCTCTTCACATAGGAAGAAACAAGTCCACCAGGTGATGAAGAAGCCACACCATATCCAACTAAAAAAAAGGAAGGAAATCTCCAAATAGAATAATCCATCACATAATCATGATCAAAATCAACCAAGAAATGTGACGAATTGAAAATGAAGGTGGAGGCTCAACAATGTTAACCTCCAAAGAAAATATGAGTGAATCAATTGGCATGCTGCAACTGTCATCAAAGAGGAGAGAAATCCCCTCAAATGAATCTCCCAAATCTACAAGGTGAGTCTCTACAAACAATCAGAGATGCTTGCTAAGTACTCATCCAACAAAACAAGATCTGAAGGATCAAAGATAGCCTGTTGTTTTGGAAACCCAACCTCTAAAGCAATATGGATAGTATCAACATGAATCTGAAGTACCCCAAAATGCATATGACCAATATTACTATCAGCACTGGCCAAGGGTGTGTGAGGTACAAAGTCATCCTCAACAAAGTGAGAGAAGCTATACAATTGAGACTCATGATCAACATTACCAACAATAATAAGTTTTCTAGAATTCGCTTCTCTAATAAAAATAGAATCGACTGTAAACTCCATAGTCTTGGGGACTTCACCATGTGTTATCTGGTATATAGACATAAGATTTGTGTGCAACTCTAGAATGCATAGTACATCCTGAAAGCAACCATCACCTATGTAAACAATTCCTTTCCCCCAAACATCCAAAAAATTATTGTTCCCCAACAAAATTTTGGAAGTGTTAGAGGGGTGCAAACCCATGAAAGGATAGGGTGAAGAACTCATGTGGTGAGATGCACCAGAATCCAAGAACCATTTTCCACATCGAGAATCAACTACAGAAGTGACCAGTGCATGTCCCTTACCCATGTAGTGGTTATCTTCTTTACCGTTTGCAATGCCTGCACTGCTAGACTATGTGGGCTTGGTGGATAGAGCAGATGAAGATGTAGAGGCTATAGAAGGAGACACAAAAGATGGCAATGGGATATTTTTTTTCTAGAGAAGGTGGGAGAGCTCATCTATCTTTTTTGTGTAACAATGATCCTCATCGTGCCCCTTCCTTTTATAGTATACACAACTAACTTTCTCCTTCTTTGTATTTTATTCTTTTGCAGTGGTGAGGTTCTCATTTGAATTTGTTTTAGGTTTAGGCTTCTTCTCCCCTTACTCTGTGAGTCTTGTGCAACCAATGCATGATTTGTAGGAACCCCCTCCAATTGGGAAAGTTTGGCTTGCTCCCTTATTAGTAGGTCACATAAGGTCTCAAAAGAGGGAATTTGGAATGAACTACCTAAGGCATCCAATGTGGAGTAAAAGGTAGAGGAAAAAACAGTAAAAGGACCTCTTAACTTAAAATCAAGAAAATAGACTCCTTATCAGTTTTGGTCTTTCTACATCCTACTAGTTGTGACCTTACTAATTTGAATTTCACTAGGAAGTCATCAATAGTAGAAAATACTTCAAGGATAAGAGAGTTTAACTCAACCTCCAATTGTAATGCATGGATCTCGCTAACCTAACCAAATAGGTTTTGGGTGATCCCACAATACTGGTTTACAATTTTCAGGAGATCTTGATTTTCGCTAAAATCACATATTTTTAGAAAATATAATGATTTAATCCTTGAAAAGTTCCATTTAAAGGATTCCATTTGAAGAGGGTTTGATCAAACCACCTTATATCAAACCCCCTTGGATAGAACCCCGCTAGTTTTAAACCATACCTATAACATAGTCTCATTTACACCTATCAAAATGTTGATAAAAAACCACTTTTGATTTACATTTTGGGGGATCAAATGAATTCATTTAAAAATTATTTTTGTAAGTATGTAGTCCTTATTATAAGCTTCCCAAAAAGTATAATTTTAAATAAATTTAATTTTATTATTATATTTATTTTTTATTTCTTGTGAATGTAGGTTTTTCACCAAAAATCAAGCTCTTTGTTCTACACGTGCAAAAATAGCAGATTATAATTTTTTTTTGAAAAATATCAGTGCACTAGATATTAAAGTCCTTGATCCAACAACAAAAAAATGAATTTTGATACATACAATTTTTTTTATGTTGTATATAGTCCACCTATGTTTGAATTGTAATTGTTTGACTTCAAAACCTGATTAAGGAAAAAATATTCAATAAAACACTATGAAACCAAATGAAAATGCTAAATATTGTAGTTACAAATCTAAATTCATAAAAATTAGAATTTTATCCTTCATGGAAAAAAAATTATGTTGTATACAGTGAGCATTACTCCTTAAAATGGTGTTTATTGAAAAAAACTAGTTTTCTAAGGAGATGGAAAAAAAAGTGCAATCTAATTCCAAAAAATTTGAAAAAAAAAATTTAGAATCTATAGAAAAAATATCACAAATCACTAGTTTGCATTATCTTCAAATTCCTCATGGTTTAGCTGCTATAGGTGCTCAAAAGTGAAGATTTAGTTAGAAAAAAATGGTTCAGTGTCTAGTTTGGCAAAAAATTGTAAACCAGTATTGTGGGATCACCCTTTTCTAACTTATCCCAAATTTCTTTTGGTGTAACCAACTCATCAACATGGAAAAGAAGACTATCTAAAACATTTAACTTCATCAACCCCATCGCTTGGTCACATTTATTTTCATGTGAAAATATTTCATATTCTTTGGTGAGAGAGGGTTGGGTAGCATTTAGAGTGGACAAAAAACGTTCACACTAAAGCAATCTACACATTTTCATTTTCCAAGTGTGGTAATTATGGGGAGTTAACAATTCAATGGTTCCAGGAGTATCCATGACAAAGATTGCACTAAAAGGAAAAAATAAACCAAACTAAAAAAACCTCCAAAAAATGTAGCCTCTAGAAATTATTTCACCACTTTTCCAAAATTACTCCAAGAAAAAAGTTGATTATTTGAAATTGGAAAAGAATTGAGAAAAAATAAGGGCACCTTGATCAACTGAGCAACCTCCACACAAAGCACAATCACAAGCCTCTCTAACATCTGTGAGTCTTGTTCACACCAATCTTTCACACAACAGTGTTATTTGAATAGAAAAATCATCTACCATGCATCCAATGTGGGATTAAGTTCCCAAAAACAAAACTTCAAAAAAGGCTTCAAAACAGGGCCCGCATCAATTTGTTGCATAACAAGCCCTAAATATAAATGAATAAAGTTTTAGTAAAAAAACTTTCAGAAAGAAAAACACCCATGATGTAAATTGAATTCCTCTAGTGCAGAAACCTGGCTTCTTCAATGGAACACTACCTTCAAAAGGACGCAACCTCAAACAATTGAACACCCCCAAATAGATAATGTTGAATTCGTCCCAATTGAAAGATCATAAAATTGTACTCCAAACAGGCAGAACAAGAAATCACTTCCTTCATAAAGCAAATTCAACTTGGCTGGGCAGGGTATAGCACTCCAAGCTTTCTAAAATGAATCACACCTTCAAATCATGGCTGGTCTCTAGTGAAAAAATTTCAAATGCCTTTAATGCCTAGAAACCAAAAAATGTCTTGAACTACAAATCACCAAGGTTAGGAAATGAACACAACTATCAGGAGAAATAAATCGGCCTCTTCTTTGCAATTCACTGCCACTATAGAAATCACCAAGTTCCTCCAAATGTGCTAGGTAGAGAATGAAATAATTGGAACAATGAGGAAATTTTGAAATTTAAAAAAAAATTCAAATGCCAAAAAAATGATCTCATGATCTCTAGCCAAAACTCTTCGACAAAAACTCTTAGGGAAGATACTGCAAACTAGAAGGCTCTGATACCATGATAGAGCAAAAAAATTCCTAAGAAAACCAAATCTATTTTACCAAAGAGGAATGCATTGAGAACTGAATATATACATATTGTACAATGCACGCCTTATAAAGGCAAGAAAAAATTGGTATCGGGTAAACAACCATCTAGTATGGGAAGTACAGGAAAAAACTAATCAAAAAGATTTTACCCTAAGTTAAAACTTAAATACTCTAACAATATTTAATTAAATAACTTAGGGTTATTTAATTAAATAAGAGGACTTAGCCTGGTTTTAAATTAAATAATTTGATTTATTTAATTTAATAAGATGAAATGTTAGCATGAAAGGGGATGAATTCACCTATTTAGGACAATCAGGTTAATAGATGAAAAATGATGCAATTAATTAAATAGCTAGGTTAATTTAATCAATTAAGTGAAAAAAGGATAGATTTCAAGATGAAGTGATACTAACTTATATCTGATTCGAGTGCATGATATTATTCAGGACATTTTTAAGTGTCTACATTTTTCTCCTCTTTGAAGGAATTACTCATTGCATTGGTTCAAAGACTGATGTTGATTTTGATGTTGATGATGATGTAAAAAAAAAATCGATGATCTCTTTGAGATGTTGATAGCCAAGTTAAAGTTGATTGATCTGATTGATTAGTTGATAACATTGTTGAGGATTCACAACAATGCAAGTATAATGTTGTCAAGATATGAACAACACAAGGACTGATAGGGAAAGATATATTCCAATGATGATTGATTTAAGGTTGCTTTGACATTGATTCAAAAGCAACCTTAAATCTTTAGAAAAAATTGTTAGATGATTTGACATCGATATGATCAAAAGATGGTTGTTTTCCCCCTCGAAAGATTGATCGAAGAATAAAGAGTTCCAATTAGGCTTACGAAAGGTGAAAATTAGACTTATGCTTGAGATGCTTGAGATTTAAGGTTGCTTTTGAATCAAAGAGCTATGACTTTTAAAAATTTTGAGCTAAAGATGATATAGATGCCCCCACTGTGCGCTAGAGAAAGAGGAATTTCTGGTAAAGAGGATGAAAAATGATTCTTGGAAAGCTTAGATACTGATGTACACAAATTTCATGATTTATAGACATTCATCGGTCATCGGTAGCCTCATGTATATTTTGATATATTACACATATTTGATGCTTGGATAGAAATGTTAGTAAAGATAGAAGAATAAGAAGAATAAGATTTGTTGACTATCATGATACCAGGTTAGTGTGGAAAGGAGATAGAAGAAATAAGATTATTTGACCATTGATTTTGAAGATTGATTCAAAAAGTACAAGTCTTTGATTCACCAAGACTTTATTAGATATGGTTATGCGAGGTAATGATGATGATAGTTTGCTCATATCTTGGGATTGGGATTTTCGTCATTACTTATTTTTTATATAACATGTCGACACGATGCATCAAGGTATGGAAAACCAGGATGATGTTGTATCTAGTGTAATGGACTTTGACTCTGCAAATAGATAAGATAGTTCTTGTTCACACCTTGACATACAAAAAACTCATCGAAATGTAGGTTAGCAGTTTATAATATATCAAACCAAAACATACACAATAGTCAACAATCTACCCCAAAAAACTTTCCTACACACAACTAAGAAAGTACATGCACCAAGATTATTTTACAAGAATACCCACAAGCAAAACAAAAGAAAGACAATGATCAATGACCCATTCATTTCTCTCTAAATCGTTTTGATAGACATCATCGAGAGGTCTTCGAAATGGGTCAATAAGATAAATCATAAGAAAGGATCAAAGAAAAACAATTAGTGTTATCTATATCTCTTGCCAGTTTAACATATCTAAAGTGATTCTCCTACTGATGCCCATCGTAGGAAGGATATATCCTAGAACATGTTGATCAAATGTTTTGATTAGGATGAGGTGTGTGATAAGCCATTGACACAAAATCATCTGACTCATTTACGTATGATTTAGACTTTAGATTTTGACACTTAGATTCTCACTTTATGACTTGCAACACTTTATTTCTATTTTTTTTTCCAAAGGTTGAAGGTGATGATGGATTTATTATGGATGAAGGTTTATTATGGGTGAAAGTGAAATGAGATGGATGGTTATGGATTTGTTGGAATATTTCAATGTTTTTGGTGTTTTGAAAATGTTTTTGAGGATGTTTTTGATGTTTTTGAAAGTTTATTTGGATTTGTTGGTTTTTTATTATTTTGATGCTGTTTAGGGTTATCCAAGGTTTTCCAAATGTTTTTGTGTTTTTCTAAGTTTTCCAAATGTTTTGGGATTTTTTGAGTTTTCCAAATGTTTTGGGGTTTTCATAAGTTTTCAAATGTTTTGGGGTTTTTTTGAGATTTTGAATGTTTAAGGATTTTATGATATTTGAATGTTTAGGGATTTTCTAAGTTTCAACCAAGAACCTAACCTAAAAAACTATCCTAGGGGCCTCAAGGGCTTATCAAAGATGAGCCTTGCCTACGTTCACACATAGAGACCATGTAGTTTGATTGACTTGACTTATTGATGATGAGACACAAACACTTGATGGATTGCCGGTTTATTATGATAGACTCCTAAAGGACCAACCTAGGGTGTCTTGGGGGCACATCAATGATGGCCTTGCCTACATTCAAGCTCAAAGACCCATAGTTTGACATGGTACTATTTTTGGATTTTTTGATGTTTTGACATGTTTAGGGATTTTGATCTATTTTGGATGTTTTGGATTTTGAATTTACAATGTTGCAATTTTTTTGGATTTTAGTTGTATAGGATTTTGATGCTTTCGATTTTGATAATTTTGCAAATTTTTTTGGATTTTGATGAGGTTTTATGAATTTTTTGGGATTTTTGATGAGATTTTGAGGTAAATGATACCTAGATCATGATGTCAATGTCACGTTGTGAGATATAAGACATGGATCAAGAGCTATTCAAAAATAAGAGTGAAATAACCTGCCCCTAGTGTTTAGCAATGTTTCATAGCTCAATGGGAAAACCAAGATAGGTGATGTACATGTGAAGATGTCAACAAAGTTCTATCATGATAGATATGGATTATGGGACTTCATGAGATAAAATGGTAAAGATCTTTTCAAAAGTTTTCCATGAGTAGAGTTGAAGTATATGCTGAATCTTTGTTAAGATCAAGATAATGGGAATATTTGGATAAATTTGGATTGGATGGATGGAGGGAACATTGGATTTATCATGACAAGGATGATATACTTTTTTTGAGAAGGATCATATAGAACTCAATTCTACTCATGATGCCTATTTTACAGATTTTCATCATAGTACTTTCCCAAAGCACCATCATAGTGGTTTTCACTAGAGGAAGTTTTTTTTCTTTACTATTTTTTTTATTTTTTGATTTTTTTGGTTTTTTGAAGATTTTACCCTTATGTTGAACCACCTAGTGGTACTAATGTAGAGGCCATTTTCATAACATTCCAACGATATCCTGCTTGAAGAAGCTGATTTGCTAAGATATGAGCACTTGAATGCAACCTTGAAAAAATCTGATTTTCCTTGCTGGTACCAAAATTAACCTTGTCTATGTGTGCACATCACAATAAAGTGCCTTCAGAATCCTTATGATGAAGGGTAGCTTCCAATACATG
Source organism: Sequoia sempervirens (assembly GCA_007258455.2). NCBI lineage: Eukaryota > Viridiplantae > Streptophyta > Pinopsida > Cupressales > Cupressaceae > Sequoia > Sequoia sempervirens. The sequence goes on from VDFB02281492.1 coordinate 410,835,451, forward strand.
GTCAATGCAAGAATTTGATAGCATGAATGGAGTGGATGGTGTCATGCATGAAGGAATATGAGATGTATTGGTCGATGGTTTGGAACCTTTGACTCTCCAAACTTGGGAAGATGAGCATTGATGGGTGGGAATGAAGGTTTTCGTGGAATTAGGACTGACCATTGGATATACTTTGTTCCTTGCTTGAGAAGCCTGCTTTTGTTTCTGAGGACACTTTTGATGGATATATTTCCCTTTTTGATGTTTCCCCATAGCTTCTTTGACTAATGTAGTTTTAGAGGGATACTTTTCTTTATTTTACTTTGGTATCCATTTGTATTTGATTTGTTCCTTTTGTATTACTCCATTTTCTTTGATGATATTCACCTTGATTTGATAGGAATTCTTCTTTTTATGCTGGTCCCAATTTGCGTATGAGACGATGGGTGAATGTCAACTCTTGATATGGCTAGTTGTAGAATTGACTATATTTTCATCATAAGGATTATTTTTTCCTCATATGTTGATGTTTGTTGTAGACAAGATTTCCCCCAACATTGTGAAGGTATTATCAATACCTAATCCTTTTCCCTAATAATGTATCCTTTGATCCATAGCCATTGAATATGACTTGTCCTAAACAAATGATATTACTAAGGGTTCATGTTGTCTAGGAGTATGAACTATTTTCTCTAATTCTATGACATCATTATTTGTTGATACTGTTTCAAAAGATGTTGATGCTGACTCAAAAGATTTTGATGATGCACAATCACTATAAGAATCAAGAATCTTGACCATTTCTTGCTCTTGTGTAGGAATATCAAGAGTGGGAGACTCTTGTTTTGGATGAAGAACATCTATATGTCCATTAGAAATAAACATCTCATGGGTGATACCCAGGACATCTTTGGAGTTTAAAATAGTTTGGAAGATGTCCCTTAGCTCTTGGTGAAACTTTGGGGATAGGGGTTCTTGATCTTGACTTTATTTAGAGTAACTTTCATTATCTTCAAGACCTTCCTCTTAACATGATCCTTGGGTGGATGATAGATCATTGGTAAAATACTCTTCGCAATAGTTAGTAGGTATGGGTGCAACAAAGGATATTCTGGCTCATTTGGAACTTCTTCAACATGCCCAATCATTGAGTCATATGTGGGAGAGATATCACAATCTGATATCCACTTGATGTCATTATAGTATAAAATATCGCTAAACACTATTGATTTTTTGGGCTTTGCTTTAAAACAGTATCTTGATGCGTGTCTGATTCCTCACGTTGTGATGACTAAATATGTCCCACCATGGTATCATGGGTATTTTTTACATTTTTTGAGGTTGATGCCTTTCTTGAATCTTTTTCTTTTGTATGATCAGGCATAGGGTTTGTGTAAATTTTTAGATTTTCATTCCTATATTTTTGATAAACATAAATGTCTCCTTGTTCAAAATGATTGTCCCTATAGCTACAAGTTTTAACTTGTGGCTCTTGATATTTTGAAAAATTTGGGAGTGTGATAAGGTTAGACTTTATCAACTGCTTCAGCACATCCTCCATAGGTTCCCCTAAGGGAGTGAATTTCCACTTAGGATCACTATTTGTTCTTTGTGGTCCATGGTGAGTGTTTGTAGCATTGATCATTGGTTGATTGTTTGACGGTGACATATATGGTTGTTGTGTATTCATGGTTTGGGTGTTTTCTTGTCTAGCAGTAGTTAAGACCACCTTTACATCAACAACACCATCACTAGTAACATTCTTTTTCTTGGCCCAAAAGTGGGGCTTGTCATTAGAACTAGTGTATGGGAAGTTGTCTCGATATGCTTGTGTGTGTCCTTATGATCTTAGAGCTCACTCGATGTTGAGGGCCATCGAGGGCCCTAGGGACAAGCTCATCATAAGAGGTAATGCACTATATTTTTAAGTGCAAGGATAGATCTAGATCTAGATTTGTTATGATAATCCCCACTTATTGTTTATCAGGAATGGTCCACTTGCTCTTAGTAGCTCTTTTCCTCCACCTTTGTAGGAAGTTAGTGAAGGATTTTCCTTTGTTTTTCTTGAGTTTGTATAACTCTTCTAAGCTCACATCCATGTCAAAATTGAAAGAGAAGTGATATATGAATCTATCAATGATTTATTAGAAGGTTTTGATGCCTCGAGGTAACTGTGAAAACCAATCCATGATAGGACCTATTAAACTTGATGGGAAGAGGCACATTAAGTAGGAATAATTATAGGCTACCTTCATGCACATGACATTGAATTCCTTGACATGATCCACAAGATTTTCTCTCCCCTTGTATTTATCAAATTTGGGAACCTTAAAACTAGGAGGGAAAGGTACCATTGCAATTTTTTGATTGAATGGATATGGACATAGGTTTTGTTGTTTATGGGTCTTCTTCAATTTTCCCATCTGGATATCCTACATTTCTTGTGTTAATGCCTTAATTTGTGATGCTACATCGTCTTGTGGGTTTGGTGGAGGAACATATGTTGTGTATTGTGGGATGGTAGATGGATTGTACATGGAATTATAATGTGATGGGGTTTTGTATGGTGAGTATGGTGGTCTATTATATTGCAAAGGTGATGGTGGTGGAGGTGTATATGTTCCCAACATGTTTGGGTTGATGATGTTTTGTTGAGGGTTATAGTATAAGCCCTATTGATGTTGTTGTTGTGCAAGAAATTGTTGTTGTTTGACATACTATTGAGCTTGTTTTTTGGATTTTTGTTGTTGTTGGGCTACTAGGGTTGTTTATTGTGCTGCTAAGGCTACTTGGTGTGCATGTTATTGTTTTTGGGCCACTAGGGCTTGATGTTGGGCTTGTTGTTGTTGTGCTGCTAAGGCTCCTTGTTGTTGTTGTTGTTGTATTGCTAAGGCTACTTCTTGTTGTTGTTGTGATGCTAAGGATGCTTGTTTTTGTTTTTGTGCTCCTAAGGTTGCTTGTTGTTGTTGTTGGACGACTTGTTGTAAAACTAAGGCATGTGCTTGTAATGTATGATCAGTTGGTTGTTGGGATATCTGCAATTAGTTATGTGTGTTGATGTTGTGAGTAGGTTGTGGGTTGTTGATGAGAGGTTGGGGATTCCCTTGGTTTAACATTCCTTGCAAGATAGTGGATTGCGATGGAGGAATGTAAGTTTGAGGTCCCATTTTATTTTGCATGACGTGGGGGACAAAGGGGAAAGATGATGTTGGTGTCATTTGGTATTGCGATGGTAATGGCACATTTAGACCTTGTAATAGATTGAAAAGGTTCCCTTGACCAATGGGTAGGGGATTCCCTTGTTTTTGAGTTGATGGGATTTGTAACCAAGGTATTGTTTTGATTTGGGTCAATGATAGATGGGTTTTATGTGAATGGTGGATTGACTTGAGTAGCTTGGGTAACTAATTGTTTCGATGTATCGATGGGGTTGTTGGAACCACTTGTCAAGGGTTGACTTTGTGTGAGGGTTATAACTTGCCCTTGTTGTCCTATTTGAGGTACTTGGTTCACATTACCTTGTATAACATTAGGCACACTTGGGGTATTTGTGGTGATGGATGAAGAAGGTTGCACTCAAAATGTTGAGGTCATTGTGGTGTTATGGAATGTAAGTGGTTTGTTAAATGCTAGTGTCCAACTTGTGATTTGGGGAAGGTTGGCAGTTAATGGAATGGTCGTGTTGTGAATACCCACAGTTGTGTTTGTTCCTAGACATGAAGTGAGACCAAGGTTGGTTCCTAGCCTAGTTGCAAGACTAAATTTTAAGGGTTGACTTGGAATAAGGGATGGGGGTAAGTGCAAAAAGATGCAGGGCCAAAAAGGGTGCTTAAGTGGCCAAATTTTTTCTAAAATAAAGAAATATTGAACTTGGATGTGAAATTGAGGATAGTTACACTCTAAAGTTTGAGATGCAACAAAAACAAGGATCGTACTGCTTTGAGTCTACTTTCTAAACTATTAATTTATTTTGAAAATGGTTGACATTAAGGGGTTCAAAAGAGGGGCCCATAGAAATTGATGTTTTTTTTGTCAGAAATACATAACATAGCAACTTTTGTGGGAACACAACACTATGATTTTTTTTTTAGTTTATATAAAATCGATTTGGTGATAAATTAGCTAACAGTATGTAGTTGATGCACAATTTTTCTAATAATTTTTAAATGAATATTTGTTTTTTTACAAATTTTCAAAGTGGGCGCTTCCTGGAAAAATAGAATTTTGGTTGTGCTACCACTACAAATTTGAAAACATAATTATTATTTTTAAATATTTGTAGAATGGAGTCTAGTTTTTAAAAATGTAATTTATTTAAAATTTTGATGAATGGTTAATAGGTATGTGCAGGATCATGATGGGCCAAAAAGTGGCAATATGATGGGTATGTGGCTGAGGACTTTTTTTTTACCCAAAATTGATGAAACGAAAGGGTTTTTAAAGGATATTCTCAGCTTTCCACCAATATAAATTATGCTTTACTTTGAATTTAATAAGTAATTATTATTCATTTTCTATTCAAATTATGACTAAAGTTCTGATTGATAGAGTAATTGAAAAACATCTATAGTTTTCAAACAAGATCACATTTTTGAATCCAAAACATCGTCACATTCTATGCTTCACATACTATAGGATTAAAAAAATAAAAATTGAATTTCTTGAAGTTTTGACCAAGTTAAGGTGGTCGACATACAATTTTTTATATTTTTAAAAGTTGTAATAAAAATTCATAATTAATTATTTACTTGGAAAAAAATTACAAAAAATATGCATCACATCGGACGGAATCCTCTACTTATATCTAAAATCTTATAATTTTTTATCATTTTATTGTGGTTATGGTGGTCAGCAGACACCTACTTCTTATTTTTCCCTAAAATTTATGTACTACTGCATTGAAATTTCAAAATTTCACCAAATAGATTTTTTTTAAACAAACCTATTAGTTTAGAAACTAAATTCAATTTTCTAGAGATTCTATTCTTACATATTTTTAAAATAATATAGATAACTTATTCAAATTTTTACATCAAATTGCCTAACTCTGATTTTTCTAAATTTTTTGCCACTTAAGGGCTTATATTTTCCATGATGATCTTGCACATACCCTAATTTATAACAAAAAAAACACCAAACACTAGTTTTTACCAAAAAAGACACACAAACAAAGAAAATTATAGATCAAAGGCTTAACATTGTCAAAAAGTGAAAAAATCACATCGTTGGATAGCTAAGAGAGCCTAACATTGCCTGGGTGTTCAATTTGTTTGACATTGAAACACATGCAATCTTGATGGTGAGCATGAACCCGATTATGCGAAATATTGTAGAAATTGCAAAAACACATCTCTAGTCATTGGGAAGGCCCTCCAAGCCTTCAGGTTGGTATTCCAAGGAAAATAACAAGCCTAAGGCTTGGGGATTCCCAAAGAAGGATATAACAAGAGCGTATTATATCTTAGTTTTGACATGGTTTTTGTATTTGTGCAAGATATTTCTAGCAATACATAACACAAACACATTATAACATGCTCAAGTTATGTCTTACTTTATGTTGAATGCTACTTTATTGAATGTGTATTAGGATAAATTTTTCAGTTAGATTGCAAATAGCACAAAACCATTAAATCCCTAATAACAATGGAGAACAATGAAAACAAGAAGCAAAATAAGATGAAACAACATCACCTATTCTTCAAGCCTCCATTGGTTCACCTCCATTGGTCTTCTCCATCTTTCTGAAAACTTGTATAATTGCCCTCAAAATTGAAGTGCAAATATAACCTATGCCAAAGCCAAGCAAAATATTGAAGTAATGTGATTGCTCAAGTACTCAAAAGATCTCAAGCATGTTATGTGTAACTTGTGTGTCCAAAATGACTTGAAAGAGGGCCTTTTAAAGAATGTCAAATTGGGAATGGATGGCCAGGATTAAAATTTGGTGAAGCCCTAAGATCAAAGGCCAAGAATCAATGTGATAAGGAGGATTATGGTTAGGGCAACATTAGGTCAAAGTTAGGGCAAGCCTTGAAATGAAGGGTTGAGATTTAATTGCAGATAATCAAATCAATGGTGGAGAAAGATAGGTAGTTGGAATAATATAAATTATTTAATTTATGGAGGAATGTTGACTTATGAATTAAATAATGGTTTAATTCATAAATGGGAATGAGACAAAAGACTATAAATAATTGTTTTAATTATTTATTTGGTGGGATGGAATGTGGGATAAATAAATAATTTTATTTGATTCAAGGATAAATGATAATGTTATGGAGGAAATAAGGATTGATCAATGACACATTTAAATAAATAAACATAATTTATTTATTTAAATAATCATGGAGGAATGGACATGATTAAATAATTGAATTATGTGAGGGAGAAGTGTGGTTGTCATAGAAAAATATGGTTTTGAAGTTGAGGCCATTTTTATGTGTCTACATTTTGCCCCTCTTTGACATGATGTAGTTTATCACATTGTGTCAAAGAACAAGTGAAAAATATGCCCTAGTTTGAAAGTGAGGAGAGGAAGGATGACAAGGAGGTAGTGGTATGCCCCCTTGAGAGGACAAGCGGGTTGAAAGAACATGATTGTGCTCTTGAAATGGATGAGAGGACTAGAGGATAAAGGAATAGAAGAAATGTTAGCATGGAAATCATGGATGTTAGGATGAAAAAGGAATACTTCAATATTTCACCAAATAACATCATAGGAATTGCATAATCATCATTGGGTGATAAAATGTGACAAATGGACAACAAACACCATGATATGATATAGACCAAGGTGTCCAAGGTCATCCACTTGTGAAAAAAAGATAGTCGCAAAAAAGGAATGTCCTAACTCATACTAGGGACCAAGTTACCCCAGTCTTTTTGTCGAGACACACCAAAGACAACAATCAAGGAAAATTAGGCCCTGAGACATCATTGCACCTCTAAATCCCTCATGGGACATCCTCGAGGTAGCTAGTAACATGACCAACAGATAAAACAATAAAAAGATAAAACAAAATAGACCAACAAAATCAACAGCCATTCAATATGCTTGCCAAGATTTGTGTGTCGAAGGTTGATTGCGTGATAGTTTGACAGTTTGATGATTTGACAATTTGACGATTTGATAGTCTAACAGTATTGATTATTTGACGATACCTATCCTCAGGAAGGACACATCCTAAAAATGCCAATGACTACGTGATGAAGCCTGTCGTCAGGAAGGACACATCCTAAAAAGGCCACTGACTATGTGATGAAGCCTGTCGTCAGGAAGGACACATCCTGAAAAGGCCAATGACTATGTGATGAAGCCTATCATTAGAAAAGACACATCCTAAAAAGGAAAATGAAATTTTGACGGGGTCCAATTCCAAGGACACATCTTGAAGGGGACCATAAAGTGACTAGGTTCACATTGTGTTGGCAATTTGACAAATGCTTGGCTTGATGACTGACTGGGCTATGTTGTCTGTTGGTTCATGATTTGAATGTTGAAATTTCAATGGTTGTCTAGTGTTTGAGTGTGACTATGTTTGACTTATTTGACTGACATGGCGAACCCTAAAGGACTGACCTAGGTGGCCTCGGGGGCTCATCGACAGATGGCCTTGCCTACGTCATGCACTCAGAGACCTCGTAGTTTGACAATTGACAAAGACTAACACGACTGACATGACTAACTTTGACTCTGTTTTGGGATTTGTGATGTTATTTGGATGGTTTTGTGCTTTCTTCAGGACATTTTTTTAATTTTTAGGTCTTTTTTAGGACCTTTTTTATTATTTTTAGAATTTTTTTCACTACTTTTATGATTTTTATGATTTTTTCAGGACTTTTTATGATTTTTATGATTTCTTCAGGACTTTTTAGATTGTTAAGACCATGTGCAATACCCACTGTAGTCTCATGATTAAATATTTCCCCTAGTCAAGTTGATGGAAAGGACATGACCAGGATGGACGATAGGCAGTGTGCAAGACTTCAATGTCAACCATTGTCGGCCATAGAAAGAAATGTCGTGATGTCAAGGTGAAACATTGTGATGAATCTCAAAAAATGGATTTTTATTATGGACTAAGGTAGATAGAGTGACAGTAGATGTCAAAACAATGACTGATTACACATGGCGCCTGTTTGCCAGGTTTTCACCATGGTACTTATCCAAAGTGCCTAGTTATCAGGTTTTCACTATTTGATGAATTATTTATCTTTATTTTTGTCAATTTTTTCATTTTTTTTGGTGTCACCAAGATGCTTGTTTGCCAGGTTTTCATCCAAGTGACGATATTTTTGTATTTTTCAATTTTTTTGTATTTTTAATGTTTTTGGTTGTTAGCCAGACTTTCTGATGCTATGTATAGAACTTGCATAAATGTAGACTACTGATTGGCTCTGTTAATTGTTCACCATCAGGAGTAGCCAACTGATATGCACTAGAACCAAATGATGCGGTGATGATGTATGGACCCATCCAATTGGGCTCAAACTTACCTGGTTTTTCTCTGTCAGACCGATTCTTAGGATTTTGCATGAGAACTAGGTCACCAATGTCAAATTTTTGAGTCATCACTCTTTTGTTGTAGCTTCTATAAAGATGATTTTGATATGTGTGTAAGTGGTTCAAGGCATTATGTCTGCGTTTGTCTAGCATTTCTAATTCATGTAGTCATGACTATTGATATTCTTCATCAGTGATGAGACCTTTCATAGAGACTCGTAGGGATGGAATTTTGACCTCTATGGGAAAGATGGCTTCGGCTCCAAAGATGAGGGTGAATGGAGTGGCTCCAGTGGGAGTACGGCTACTAGTGTGATATGCCCACAAAGCAGGATTGAGTTGTATGTGCCAGTCATGACCAGTGTCATTGACGGTCTTCTTAAGAAGTTTGATTATCATTTTATTAGACGCCTTAGCTTGACCATTTCCTTGTGGGTAGTAAGGCATGGAGAAGTGGTGTCGGATATGGAAGTGTTCACAAAGTTCAAGGAAATTCTAATTTTTGAAGGGACGATCGTTATCTATGATTATGGATTGTGGAATACCATATCGACAGATGATATAGTTGAGGATAAACTTGGAAATTTGTTTGTCGGTAATGTAAGTGAGCTGGATGGCTTCGATCCACTTAGTAAAGTGCTTAGTGGCGGTAATGATGAATTTGTGGCCATTGGATGAGGTAGGATGGATCTTTCCCATGAGGTCAAGACCCCATTGTGCGAAGGGCCAAGGAGAAGTAATCGGCCAAAGTTCCTCTGTTGGTGCATAAATCAAGTCACTATGTATCTGACATTGGCAATGCATTCTAACAAATTCAAGTGCATCTTTCTCAATGGTCGGCCAATAATACCCAAGTCTCATTATCTTTTTGGCTAAAGTAGGACCACTTGAATGGGATCCACATATACCCTCATGTACCTCTCGCAAGGTTGTTCGTGCTTTGTTAGTGTCAAGACATCGAAGACGGGAGTTATCAAAGCTACGATGGTAAAGGGTATCACTTAGGATGGCATATCTGGTGGCTTTTTAGATAAAGGACTTTCGTTGGTTATTGGATAGGTTGGGGGGAAGGGTTTGGGACTTGAGGTAGTCATAAATGTCTTGATACCATGGAGAATTGGGACCAACAAGCTCGCAAACCATCTCTAATTCTGGTATGTCATATTCAGGAACCAAAAGTTGTTCTACCAAGAATTCAAATTGAGGAACATTACTAGGAATGTCTAGGAGAGAGCCAATTGTGGCCATTGCATCTGTTGCCTTATTTTGTATTTTTGGAACTTGCTCAAAAGTCACCATGGGAAAATATGTTTGAAAGTTTTCAACCATTCATTTGTAAGGCATTAATTTCTCATCCTTAGTGTCATAGTCATCATTGACTTGGTTAATGACCAATTGAGAATTTCCATAGACATGAAGTGTTCTAATTTTCCATTTGATGGCCATTCTAAGTCCTATGACAAGTGCCTCATATTCTGCCACATTATTTGTACATGGAAGAGCAATGTGGAAGGACTTAGGAATGGAGTCTCCTTGAGGGGTGCTAAACAATATTCCTACCCCCGAGCCATGATTAGTATGAGATCCATCAAAATATAGCCTCTAAGGTGAGTTAGGTTCTGTATGAAATATTGAATCATCTGGAAATTCTGCTACTAGCGGATGATTGCCCTGTATAGATGCGTCTACTAGCTGGTCTACTATCACTTGTCCCTTTATCGCCTTTCTTTCAACATATTGAATATCATAATCACTCAAGATCATTACCCATTTGGCCAGGTGACCTATCAATTCTGCGCGACTTAGGAGATATTTCAGGGGATCAATCTTTGCCGCTAAGTGTGTCTGGTGATTCAACATGTAGTGTCTTAATTTCTGAGTAGTAAAGACAACTGCTAAGCAAGCACGTTCGATGGTTGTGTAATTTATCTCATATCCAACCAGTGTCCTACTAATGTAGTATATGGCCCTTTCCTTTTCTTCATGGTCATTTTGTGCCAGTAATGCCCCCAGTGTTGAAGTTGTTGCAGAAATGTACAGAATCAAAGGTTTCCCTTTAATTGGTGGCATTAACATAGGTGGCGACAGTAGATAATCTTTTATTTGTTGGAAGGCCTCCTGACATTTATCTGTCCACACAAAAGGGATACTTTTGCACAAAATATACTAAAATGGATGACACTTGTCTACTAATTGTGCTATGAAACGTCGAATATATTGTAACCTACCTTGCAATGTCCTGAGTTCATTTATCCCTTTTGGAGGAGGCATGTCTAATATGGCTTTTACCTTGGAAGGATTGACTTCAATGCCTCTACGAGAAACAATGTACCCCAAAAATTTTCCTGATGTCATGCCATAGACACATTTGTTTGGATTCAAGCAGACCTTGTATTCTTCCAATCTCTTGAAATTTTTTTCTAACACCCTCAAGTGGTCTTTTCGTGTCAAATATTTTTCCAAAAGGTCATCTACATAATCTTCCATTATATTGTGCATCATGTCATGGAATATGGTTGTCATGGCTCTCTGATACATGGCACCTGCATTCTTAAGACCAAAAGGCATGAAATTCCAATAGTATGTGCCCCAAGGACATATGAAGGTTGTTTTGTGTTGATCTTCAGGGGCAATACGAATTTGATTATAACTGAAAAAACTGTCCATGAGGGACAACATCTCATATCCTGCTGTAAGGTCCACTATGATATCGATGTTTGGCAAGGGAAAGTCATCCTTTGGACAAGCTTTATTCAGGTCCCAAAAATCTGTGCAGATGCGGATTTGACCATTTGGCTTTGTGACTGGTACAAGATTTGATATCCATTGAGCATAGTCTATGGACTGTATGAATCCCACGTCTAACAATTTCTTAAGTTCTATTTTGACTAACAAGGCGATCTGTGGGTGCATATTTCACAGCTTCTGTTTCACTAGCTTGGCATCTGGAAATAATGGAAAATGGTGCAAGACAAGTTCTGGATCCAACCCAGGCATATCGATATAAGACCATGCAAAGTTGACCTTACGCTCTAAAAATAATTTGTGGAACTTAGGTTTCTCTTCTTGTGTCAAAGATGTCGTGAAGAGGACCATCTTAGGATCTTCTATTGTAGATATGTTTACTTTCATAGTTTCCTCTATGAGCATGGCCAATTTTTCTTGAGTTACGGAGAGAAAGTCCAGTCCACCATCCTTAGGTGCCTCACAGAGGTTTTCACCTTCGGATATGTCCTTTATTTTTACTTTTTTATCATCAGAAGGTGCCTTTTGGTTTTCACCTAAAGATGTGTCATTTTTTGCTTTATTTTTATTTTTCATTTAGCGACTAGAGGATGGAGTAGTCTCCCCAAAGTAAGCAGCACAATCTAGGTCAATGGAAAATCTAGCCTTGTGGTCTCCACTTGTTATACCCTCACACAGTCCCATGAATTCTACAATGCCCTCATCATTTTAAAATATGTCCATAACTGGCGGGCCTTGTTGATCCCAATCGATTAGTTGTGGGTAGAATAAGGAAATACCATCATTAGTATTGGTGAATGGTGGGTAGGATGCAAAAAGCATGCTGACGGATTCAGAGAGGTTAAAGATAAGTTTGTCATCGTCGGGCTCTATATCAAATTCTATCCAGTACTCGGCCTCGCTTGATTCACACTCATGAGAAAAGTAAGGAGTGAAGGGAGTGGATTGAGGGTCAGTAGTGTCATGTCGCAATTCAAATGAATATGAATGATGGTCATTAGGTTCAATAGGGTGGATGAGTATGTCAAGATTATGGTCAATGGGAGTAGAAGAGGATCTAGACTTGGTGTTGTGTGGTGTCGTGTCAATTTTGAACATTTTCCAAAATCTCTCTTCAAATGTAGGCTCTCTAGGTTCAAGAAACAAGTCATCAAGGCAACAATCACTTAGGGATCGTTGGGAGCCAAATTCCCATTCGTGGGAGTCAGTTTTAGAAAGGGGATCTTCAATTGTCTCGACACAGTCTGAAGCAGTTACTCTCTCGCTAGAAAGCACATTGGTACTATGATCACTAGATTCTTGTGGTCCTAACCCTAACCCAAGATGTTTAGGTTTTCCTTTAGGTGCTAGAGGTTCTCGCCTTCCTGTCTTATGCTTGTCGAGGCCACTAATTCCATCGTAGCCTTTTTCCTTTATCATGTCATATCCTTTACCATACATTTTTACTGGCAAGGGAGTTGGATCCTCTGGTTCTCTATAAATCCAAGATAGCACGTTGTCAGTGTCCTCTTGACTCATTTCACCCCACTTTATGAATACTATTTTTTGAGGGACTCTAAAAATTTCTTTTGACTCTAACATGAAGCAAGGCTTGCAGTAGACCTGGGGAGACTTGGGCATCCTCATTATGCAATAGGCCGTATTCATCTTATACTCTCCACACCCTTGGTCCTGGATCTTAATACTTGCGTCGATGCTTGAGGTGATGGATGAAGTGGTAGATGTCATGGAGGTGGTCATGGTTATCGAAGAAGCAGAAGTGGATGTTGTGGTAGTGGATGTGGATGTGGGAGACTTTGCAAGTGTTGATGGGTCAAGGAATTTAGAGGATGAAGATGTCGAAGGTTCACTATTGATAGGAACTTGGCACTCCGAGATACCTCTCAAATTGGTACAATATTGAAATGGGTCAGGGTTTCCATATATGGTAATCTTAGTGCCTTCAAAGGGAAACTTCAAACACTAGTGATACGTGGAAGGGAAAACTTTCAAGGCATGATTCCAAGGTTGACCAAGTAAAATATTGTATGGAGGTTCTAGATCCAGGACTTGACAAGTGGTGTCCACAATGACTGGGCCGATACAAATTGGAAGGTTTCATTGCGCCCCGAGAGGAATGTTCTTCATCATCATATGCCTTGATAACAATGCCCTTTGCAACATCTACACAAGCATCAAAAAAGCCTAGGGCCTTAACCAATTTTAAGGAGGATATGTTTAGTCCTACTCTGACATCTACTAACACTTGTCTGACCTTATGCTTATGGATAAAAACGTCAATGTGAAGGGCATCATTCTGATTGGATTTGGACAATGAGTAGTCTTGGTCTGAAAATGCTATATGGTGGGGAGTGGTATGATATCCCACCATGGCCTCAAATTGATTGACATCAATGTCTTGGGGAACGAAAGACTCTTGTAATGTTTTGTCAGGTATAGCCTTATGCTCTGGGGAAATGCGTAGCAACTCAAGTATAGAAATTTGTGCAAGTGTCTTCCCAAGTTGGTCAATGAGGTTAAAATTTCCTTTAGGCTGGGACTGTTTGGTTAATGGATGGGACTGCGATTGTTGGGTAGACGAGCCAACTATTGTTATCTTTGGTTGTCTAGGAGGGGGAGGGCTGACTATGGTGACTTTGCCCCCACAGGTAGTGACATTGCATTCAGGGGCATTTCTAATAGTAAGTGTGTTAACATATTCAACAGTTGTTCTAATATGATTTATGATAGGTCCACCAAAATAGTCATATGCAATACGGGCATGGTTGGCTCGATTATTGTTATTGGCTTTTGACATGGAACGGTTACTAGAACCATGGTCTTGTAATGGGTTCTTGTGTATGGTATGGTCTAAATTAGATGCAAATTGTGGTCCACCTAGATCTCAATGGTATGATTCTCGATAAGGTCTTGTACCAAAATTTTCAGTTGTCAACAGGAGGAGGTTTTATGTCCTTTTTCCTGATGATAATCACAAAATGCGTTGTCATCCCACCAAAATGGTTTAAACTGGCCTGGGTCATATGGTGTTGGGTTGTCAAGTGTGATGACATCATTTTGAAGGAGTTTCTTGAGGACTTCTTCAATGGGCTCACCCAAGGGGGTGTATGTGCGACTCCTAGGGAACTGTCTAGGTTGTCGGGGTTGCCTTTGATTTTGGTTATTCTGATTACCTTGGTTATTTTGATTTGTCTATACAACATTGGTAGCATGGTTCTGGGTGTTCATCTGTGTATTTTGCAGTTGATCCCCTTTAAGGGTAAGCACAAGACCCATTGCATTGAAAGCCTTAGCGTCTACAATGCCATCATTGGTGACATGTTTATTCTTAACCTAGTATTTGTTCTTTTTAGTGGGTGGAATTGCATTTATGTTCTTAGGACCATATTTTAATCTTCCCTCAGTAATAAGGGCTTTCTCAAGTTGGACACCTCATTCGACTAGGTCTGTGAAGGTTGTACATCAATGAAGTTGCAAGCCATTTCTCAATGGGCCTAGGAGTGTTTGTACAAACATGTCAACCTTCTCCTTTTCAGGTATGTCTATGTGGTAGTGACTTGCTAGGCCTCTCCATCGTTGGAAAAATGGGATAAAAGTTTCACCAACATCTTCTTGTGTAAGTGTGCGTAAGCTAGTGATGGAGGTGTTTGTGTCAATGTTATAGGCATAGTTTTTCACAAATTTTTCTACAAGTTCATTCCATGTTTTTATCCCCTTCAAAGTGGAGAACCATTCAAGTGTGGGTCTTGTTAGACTCTTGGAGAAGAGTCTCATCAAGTAAGTGTGTTCATATGCAATTTCCATACAATTGGTTGTGAATTCTCGAACATGTTCAATAGGATTTCTCTTGCCCTTGTCTTTGGTGAAATTTGGTGCCACATATCCAGGGGGAAATGGTGGCATGTATAAAGTTGTGTCAAAAGGATATGGACATAGGTCATATGACATTGGTGCAATTTGTTGGATGTTTGCATGTTTTCCATCTATTTTTGGAGGTCTGCCACTCTGGCTATCAAGGCATCTATTATGGGATTATTGGTCACATCACACATGGGAGTGATGGATATCCCCTGAGTCCCCATTGATTATGATAGAATGTTCGAGTTTTAATTTGATAGGTGTTGTTGTGAAATGTATGATATGTTTTGGTTTGGAAATTGTTGGTATTGCAAATTTTGATGAGGAATGTGTTGTTGTGTGTGGATCTGTGATGAATATGTGGGGATGTGCGATCTAGCCATATTTGTCGATATTTGGGGGATCTGGTAACCTTGACTATTTTGGTGCCCAAAGGTATTCATTTTTTGTATCAATTGAGTGCCTTGTCCATATTGGAAGAATTGTCCATGTTGGATGTTTGTATTTTGTCCTTGGAATTGCCCATGCGGGATGTGGGTATTTTGTCCTTGGAATTGTCCATGTGGGATGTTGGTATTTTGTCCTTGTGAGGCATTGATGTTTAATTGTGACAATGTGTTAACATTTGGTTGGGGACCTCTAATAAGAATACATCGTTTAGTTCCTCCAAAGGGGTTGAATGAGATTCCAACATTAGGATTTGATGATGATGTCCCTATGGTCATAGATGAAGTTCCAAATATGGGGTTTGAGGAACTTGCCCCCATTGATGTAGATCCAAGGGTAGTTCCAACTGATTGTGAAGATGTTATTGATAGTGCAGGCATGGATTGTGATATTGCTTGTGGCATGGTGGGTGTTCCTCCAATAGATGTTGCATTGATTGAGTTGGAGATGTTTTGACTTATGGTGCCACTAGATGTAACATTGATGGTGCTTGTAGCAATTTGTGTGGTGACAACAATGTTATTGTTAGAGGCATTGTTCGTGTTTTGTTGAGGTGTCGAGTTTTCTATCATGTTGTCTAGAGATGAAGGTCTTATGGTATTGATGTCAAAGACTCTTGGTAGTTTTTCCCCTTGGTCTAAAAGCATAGCAAGGTATCTGTTAGCATCGTTCAAGACCAAGTCCTCTACAAATGAAGCTACGTCAGGATTTTGGGCTACAGCCTCTAGATCCTTAGCTAATACTTGTCCATTGTGATCTCTTTGTATGAATGGTTCGAATGGATTTCAAGAGGATGTTGGAAGGTTCATGGATGATGGTATGTTCATGTTGGTAAATGGATCGTTAAAAGTCATGTCTTGGTTTATGTCATAAGTGTTGGTGTGGATGTTGGTGTTGAATTCTTGTCCAAATTTTTCCATTTGTCTTTTCTTTCTTTGAAGCCTAGTTTCGACCATAAAAGAGAATTGCTCAAATAAGGATGATGATTATGACAACTAGTCTATGTTTTTGGTGTTTTTGTGATAAAGGATGACAATGCAAGGTGATTATGATGTTTTCCTAAGGAAATGATTGATGCAAGATGACAAATTTGCCAAAGAAAGATGTCAAATGTCAAGGTGACAATGATGGCTAGGATGACAATGTTGATTAATGCAAGGTGATAGAATTGACTAGGTGAAAAATGAGGACTAAGATGGTAATGTTGACTAAAAAGGTGACTAATGCAATGTCAAGGTGCAAAATGAGGACTAGGGTGAACACTATTTTTGGATTTTTTTGGATTTTTAGGCCTAAAATATGCAAAGTATGGACTAAGATGAATGCAATGTGGAGAAAGGTTTTCCTAACCACTCTAAGCTTAATCTATGTCTTAATTTTGGTTATCAAAGGACTTGTTAAAAGGACTAAGTGACAAGGTCAAAATGACTAGTGAGTTTTCCTAACTAGACTGTTGAGTTGGAAATTCTCACAAAAAGGACAATGACTGAAAAGGAGATTGTTGACTAAGTCCCAAGATAACCTACTCTTGAAGGAAATGATTTTGCAAAGTGTGATGAGGTGGCCTAATCCAAATTCTGCAAAGATCAAAACCTAAGGGAAAATGTATGTAGGAAAGGATGATTAGGAAGCCTAGGGAATGCAACAATGTTGAACCTAAGGTAAAAATGCAAGATAATGGTTGAATGATGAAAATTTTGAGCAATTTCAGTTCTGGTTTTTGACAAAGACTTCTAGAAAATATGTTTGATAGTAGGAAAAATTGTTGGACTCGAATTCAGTTTTGTGATGTTTTGATGAAAAGTATGAATTGTTTGAAGTTGATTGTTTCGTTTCTAGATTTGGGATTGTTGTGTATACTATTTGAGAATCTAGAAAACACTTAGCAAACATGATGTTTTGAATGTGTAAGCAATCGTGCAAAGAAGACAATCACAATCCTTCGGTTAGGCTAGGACAATATCTGCTAGATTCCACTTGGGTTTCCCCAGCCACATATCCTTAGCGTGTGAATCTAGAAGCTTGGCTACACAGGCTCCCCCTTACAGTGCACTCTCTTCTTAGGCCAACCAAGCTTCCAGTGCCCATAAAACTCCCATGGCATGCTAATCACCTTTACTAAAGACTGTGAAGATGTGGATGCCTTCACAACGGCCGTTGTTGTGCTAGTGGACAAAAGGTTTTTGGCTACTACGCAAAAGTATTTAGTTTGGGACCCCCATTCGAGTGGCCACACATGAGGCAAAGATTAATCTCCATTTAGGAGGCACTCCAGCCTGAAGAGGTTACACTCAATAGGGTTTTGGGGAGTACTACTTTGTCTATGTAACACATCCGCACTCGTAATCCTAGGCTTTCTATTAGGATTCACATTTATATACCGGTTAGGGGTAGCTCGGCCAAAGAGCTTCATTGCCGGTTTGAGTCACCTTGGGGTGATTAATTTTTCCTGCCAAGGAAGGCACAATTTCCTAGAGTCAATAACAGTTTCTCTTGCACCGAGGATCGCACAAGTGTGCAAGGGGAGAGGATACTCCTATTATTGAATCAAAGGTTACACAAGTTGAAAGAATTTGTTCATTTTAATAACCAAATTGAAGTGTGAGGCAAACACATCAAACACTTTGTTTATTTTAATCCAAGCTGATGATGTCAACTCAAGCATGCAAGTTCTTTTTAGGCCCGCTAATCCTTCTATGTGAAAGAGGCACTCAAGATAAAGCAGACTTGAAGCGAGAGCCCTGCAAAAACATGATTAGTAGTTATGAGTCTCCAATCTTTGACAAGAAATAGTTGACGTTGCAAATCCCAAATCGTGGACATTCACACCTACAAAAAAAATTCAAAAATTAGTCACAAAATCAAAGTTAAACTAGGAAGCAAGATAACATAAATCGAGCTAATTAAAACACAAAAATTAAGCTAGGCTAAAAATATAATTAATCTAAAAACATAAAAATCTTAAATTTAATCTAAGCTAAATCTAAAAGCTAAAAAAAAAAATAAAAAAATCTAAAGTTAATTAAATCTAAAATCTAATCTAAATCCACTAAAATCTAATTAAATTAAAAATTAATTGAAAATAAAAATCTAGTCTAAATCTAATGTAATTTAATTTAAAAACTAAAAAAAAAAAAATCTAAAAACTAATTGAAAATTAAATTCTAAGCTAATTGTAATTAAAATTTAATTAAATTAAAATCTAACATAGAAAATTGTTGCTACCAAGTTTGTTTAAGCAATTAGGGCTAGAGACTAGGACTGCCAATTTTAATTCATTTCTTTCCAAAACAACTATACCTAATTTGTTGATATACTGAAAAGGGCCGAAATGGGTATCTAAATCTATGCTTACCTTTTTGTTGCCAAGTCTTCCCTAGAAGTTGTTCCTAGATTTGTCAATTTGTTGCTACCAAGTTTATATAGTTGGTAGAGATGATAGAGGACTAATGTAATTAAGATAATTAAATTGTACCTTTCGTTTGCACTCATACTGTTCATACCACATGGCTTATGGATATAAGTTCATCACTCACAAAAAAGCCAAGCCAGAAAAGAAAAGAGTAGCCCATAAGTTTTCAGAGGATTTGGAGATCCAGATGAAAGCTCTTTCGAGGATGAAGAGTCAGATGATGGCGCTAGTACTGATTCTGATGGGCTGCAACTGAGTATGTATTCTATGTATTTCACTTAGCAATGATGGGCGAATGGTTTGAGTGAGATGTTGACGAAGATTCAGGAAGTAGTTGAGATGCTGGGTAAGGGCTAGGTCCTACCTAGCTCGGTGGGCAAAGGGCTCTATCCCTACAAACCTTAGTGCACAACTTTGATTTCCATCATGCCCCTCAACAATAGACGAACCATTATAATGCTATGCTATAGAAGAAGAGTGAATTCTATGCTATAGAAGAGGATTTATTCTATGCATGATTGATCTAGGGCACTTTTAATTTCACAATCACATTTCTAATGCTACAAAAATTGCATTTGCGTTAGCTCAAGAAAATGTGAGAACAGAGGTTTCAAAAGGGCTTGATGGCATAGCAGATATAAATTGTTTCAAATTATATGTAGAATAACAAATGCATATCGAAACCCCAAGTGAAGTGCATCAAATTCATAAAATCAATTAAACAACGTCGGGTTCACCAAATGTATTAGGATAAAATTTTTAGTTAGATTGCAAATAGCACAAAACCATTAAATCCCTAATAACAATGGAGAACAATGAAAACAAGAAGAAAAATAAGATGAAACAACATCACTTATTCTTCAAGCCTCCATTGGTTCACCTCCATTGGTCTTCTCCATCTTGCTGAAAACTTGTATAATTTCCCTCAAAATTGAAGTGCAACTATAACCTATTCCAAAGCCAAGCAAAATATTGAAATAATGTGATTGCTCAAGTACTCAAAAGCTTTCAAGCATGTTATGTGTAACTTGTGTGTCCAAAATGACTTGAAAGAGGGCCTTTTAAAGAATGCCAAATTAGGAATGGATGGCCAGGATTAAAATTTGGTGAAGCCCTAAGATCAAAGGCCAAGAATCAATGTGATAAGGAGGATTAGGGTTAGGGCAACATTAGGTCAAAGTTAGGGCAAGCCTTGAAATGAAGGGTTGAGATTTAATTGCAGATAATCAAATCAATGGTGGAGAAAAATAGGTAGTTGGAATAATATAAATTATTTAATTTATGGAGGAATTTTGACTTATGAATTAAATAATGGTTTAATTCATAAATGGGAATGAAACAAAAGACAATAAATAATTGTTTTAATTATTTATTTGGTGGGATGGAATGTGGGATAAATAAATAATTTTATTTGATTCAAGGATAAATGGTAATGTTATGGAGGAAATAAGGATTGATCAGTGACGCATTTAAATAAATAAATAAAATATATTTATTTAAATAATCATGGAGGAATTGACATGATTAGATAATTGAATTAGTGAGGAGAAGTGTGGTCATCATAGAAAAATATGGTTTAGAAGTTGAGGCCATTTTTATGTGTCTACAGAATGTATGTTTATATATTTGTATGTTAAGTGCAAGTTGTAATTTTGATTTTTTTTTTTTTTTATGTAATAAGGTCATCTAAGACTATGTTGTGTGTGTTAGATTCCATATTAGGTCATTAGGATTGTTGGTGGGTCAACTTGCTTAAAGTTATCAATTTTGCAAAATGTTGTAAATGTGGCAAATGTTGCAAAACATAGAATATGAAAAGACACAAGTATAAATGAAGGAATTAGAATGGTTGTAGTTTAAAAATTAGTTGTAAATGGTTGGTACATGTTTAAATAGACTTGGAATGGTTGAGGCCAAGGTGGGAGATATCGTGGTTATTGAAAATCTTGAAGTTGGAATAATAAAACATCTTTGTTTTCTACATTTTTGAAACATTTTTCTCTGTTCTGATGATTAGTAGAGACTTCTATGGTCTCACCATGGCCTAAAACCTATTGGAATTGGTGGTTATATAAATATTCTTTATTCTCCTTTTTGTAGCACTCAAATTCATTACGTTTCAAACAAAGTTAGAGCTATTTTACTAAAAACTACCAAAAACCCCAGCTAGGGTAAACGTAAGCAAACAAACTAATTTTTGAAAGGTTTCGTACAAAGTGACCACCCTTAAAGTTGAGGTATGTTGTATAAATCTCAAATGGGTATCTGAAACTATGTTTATATTCTTTATATCATTTTTGCACTGAAAATCAAAGTAAAAAATTACAATTTGTTGCTACCAAGTTTGTTTAAGCAATTAGGGCTAGAGACTAGGACTGTCAATTTTAATTCATTTCTTTCTAAAACAACTATACCTGATTCGTTGATATACTGAAAAGGGCTGAAATGGGTATCTAAATCTATGCTTACCTTTTTGTTACCAAGTCTTCCTTGGAAGTTGTTCCTAGATTTGTCTTTTTAGAGTATGGGTATGTGCAGGATCATCATGGAAAAAATAGGCCCTTAAGTGGCAAAAAAATTAGAAAAATCAGAGTTAAAAAATTTGATGTAAAAGTTTGAATAAGTTATCTATATTATTTCAAAAATATGTAAGAATATAATTTATAACAAATTGAATGTAGTTTCTAAATTACTAGGTTTTTTTTTTTTAAATCTATTTGGTGAAAATTTGAAATTTCAATGCAGAGTACTTAAATTTCAGGGAAAAATAAGAAGTAGGTGTCCTAACCACCCTAACCACAATAAAATGATAATATATTTTTACAATATTTTAGATATAAGTAAAGGACTCATGTCTCGATGTGATACATATTTTTTGATAATTTTTTTCCACGTAAATAATTAATTATGAATTTTTTTAGAAATTAAAAAAAATATAAAACTTGTATGTCTAACCACTTTAACTTGGTCAAAACTTCATGATTTTTTTTTTTTTAATTCCTATAGTATACGAAACATAGAGCATGACGAATGTTTCAAATTCAAAAAATGTGATACTGTTTGAAAGTTATAGATATTTTTCAATTAGCCTATCAATCAGGACTTTAGTCATAATTCAAATAGAAAATGAATAATAATTATTTATTAAATTCAAAGTAAGACATAATTTATATTGGTAGAAAGCTAAAAATCTCCTTTAAAAACCTTTTTATTTCATCAATTTTGGGTAAGAAAAAAGTCATTAGCCGCATACCCTACAAATACCTATCATATTACCACTTTTTGGCCCATCATGATCTTGCACATACCCGTACCACAAGGATTTAGGTCTATTTGTGAAGGGATGATAGGTAGAATGAAGAATTAGAGTTTTTTTTATTCATCTTTGGTCTAATCATGTTGTCGCAACTATGTTTAGAGTGTTCCAAGTGTTTGGTGAAAGGTTTGAGGCATTGATGCCTTATTTGTGCTTTGTAACCTTTGAAGAGTATGTATCAATTGAGAAGAGTTTGAGTTTGTGGATCATGAAGACTAAGTTCATTACCCTATGTTGTTGAAAACATTATGTCTACGCCTGCTCTATATCAAATTGGCACCAGAGCTTGAAGATCTAGGCAAGATAAGTTTTTGGAGTTTATGTGTTATCTTTTTGAGGTTGAAGCAAAAACCTAGACGCCGAAAGACTAGGTAGTGAAGAAAGGAGGAAACCTAGGTGAGGTATCACAAAGACAAGAAGAAGAAAGGTGAAAGAGACTTGCTTGCAAAATGAGAATATAAATTTTGAGAAGATTTGTCTATGGAGACTTGTAGAGTTAGGAGGTACAAAGAAAGAAACACGTGATAAGAAAATAGAGAAGTGAGATGAAGAAGAAAAATGAGAAGGAAAAATAGATAAATGTTGAGAAAGAGATCATAGACTTGAGATAAGCCTTGGAGAAAATTGAAGAAATTCAAGAAAAAGATGCAAGTGAGAATGGAACTTGAAATGCAGCAGCTTCTTGAGCAAGCAAAACAAGCAAATGGTTGGCATTTTCCAATAAGAAAGAGGCTCAAATGGCCTATCAAAGAGATAATTTAGAAGAGAAGAACACAAGAGAGTTCAGGGGAAAAGAAGAAAGGCATTTGGGAGTCTTTGTTGATGAAAGAAGAGAAAAAGCCATCTGAGATAGAGGAAGAGGTAATTAATGCAATGGTAAGCAAACCTAGGACTAGTTTAACATCAACAAGCATTGAAGAGTTTCTTTGAGAAGTTCAGGATGTATTGAAGGATCATGTAGACATAGTTGTTGATACATTTTATGAATTTTTGCTTCCAAGGAAAGGTGTTAGCCACTATTTAGCTTTTGTTCTAGGGGTTGGTCTATCATAGACAACAGTCTATGACAAGTAAAATGAAGAATGTGATGTGTATAAAGAAGGAGATGGTGCCAATACAAATGATGCAATTGTTTGGGAGGTTTTCAATGAAGGGAATTTAGATTCTATAGGAAAGAGAATTATTGGGAAAGAGATTGTAGAGTTGAGCAAACAATGTTTGAAAGGAAAATAAATTATGGATCAACATACTAACTAGATTAAGTTGAAGATGGACGATGGAAAGTTAGGAAAGCATCTACTACAAGTGGAGGAGCGAAAGAGAGTTACAGATGTCAGTGACTATAATGCTAAAGGTACCAAGGTTAGTTATGATTTATTTATTTTAAAAGAGGGTAGTAACACTAAGGTTGGAGACACAAAGAGAAGACAAATTAATCTTGATGAGAATTGCAAACTTAAGAGACAAGAAACCTAAGGTTAAAATGAAACAATCCATTGAAGGGGAACAAGGTACTATTGGAGTGCATGACATCCATCCAAGAAAAAATGATCAATTGCAAGGTAGAGGTGCAAATGGAGGACATGTTTATATTGACAAGTTCAAATATCTTTGCAAAGTGTTTAAGAAACCTACATTGAAGATGAAGAAAACACAGAGTTGTTCCAAAGAAGAAAATTTGGAAGGATTTAAAGGCATAAGAAAAAATATTTCACACATGGTTCTCATGTTGCTACTATTTATTCAAATGGAGCTTGATTTTTTCCTTTTCCTGGGAGTATGGTGCAGCAGCACCTTAGGTTCAGTAGGTTAAGTGTAACTTGTAATTTGTTTTTCTTATGTTTATTTTATGTAATAAGGTCATCTAAGACCATGTTGGGTGTGTTAAATTCTATACTAGGTTGTTAGGAGTGTTTCTAGTCAAGATGCTTAAAGTTGTCAATTTTGTAAAATGTTGTCAATGTGACAAATGTTGCAAAACATGAAATATGAAAAAACGCAAGTGTAAATGAAGGAATTATAATGGTTGTAGTTTGAAATTAGTTTTAAATAGTTGGTACATGTTTAAATAACATTGGAATGGCTGAATCCAAGGTGGGAGAGGTGGTGGTTATTGAAAATCTTGAAGTTGGAATTTAATAAAACATCTCAATTTTCTGCATTTTTGAAATTTTTTTCTCTGTTTTGATGATTGGTATAAACTTGTATGACCTTACCATGACATAAAAATATTTTAATTGGTGGTGTTGTGAATCTTATTTATTCTTTTTTTTGTAGCACTCAAATTCATTATGTTTTAAACAAGTTAGAACCATTTTACTAATTTAACTACTAGAAACCTTAGTTAGGGTAAAAGTGAGCAAACAAACGAATTTTTGAAGGGTTTCATACAAAGTTATCACCCTTAATTTTAAGGAATGTTGTATAAAGCCCAAATAGGTATCTAAAAATATGTTTATATTCTTTATACCATGTCTGCATTGAAAATTATGGCCGAAAAACCATAATTTGTTGCTACCGAGTTTGTTCAAGCAATTAGGGCTAGAGACTAGGATAGTCAATTTTAAGCCCTTTCCTTCCAAAAAAACCATACTTGATTTATTGATATGTTAACAAGGGCCCAAATGGGTATATAAATTTGTGTTTTCCTTTTTGGTACCAAGTATTCCTTGGAAGTTGTGCCTATATTTTTCTTTTTGGAGCATTACAAAGATTTAAGTCTATTTGTGAAGGGATGATAGGTAGAATGGGTATGTGTAGGATCATCATGGAAAAAATAGGCCCTTAAGTGGCAAAAAATTCAAAAAAAATAGAGTTAGGCAACTTGACATAAAAATTTGAATAAGTTATCTATATTATTTCAAAAATATGTAAGAATAGAATCTGTAGCAAATTGAATGTAGTTTCTAAACTACTAGGTTTGTTTAAAAAAATAAAATCTATTTGGTGAAAATTTGAAATTTCAATGCAGTGGTACTTAAATTTCAGGGGAAAAATAAAGTAGGTGTCTGTCTGACCACCCTAACCACAATAGAATGATAATACTTTTTTATAAGAGTTTAGATATAAGTAGAGGACTCAAACCCCAATGTGATGCATATTTTTTTATAAATTTTTTCCAAGTAAATAATTAATTATGAATTTTTTATTACAAATTTTTAAAAAATATAAAAACTTGTATGTCTAACCAACTTAACTTGGTCAAAAATTCATGAAATTGATTTTTTCTTTTTTTAATCCTATATTATGCAAAGCATAAAATGTGGCGCATGTTTTGGATTAAAAAAATGTGATACCGTTTAAAAGCTATAGATGTTTTTCAATCAACCTATCAATAAGGACTTTAGTCATAATTTTAATAGAAAATGAATAATAATTACTTATTAAATTCAAAGTAAAACATAATTTATATCGGTGAAAAGCTTAGAATATCCTTTAAAAACCCTTTTCATTTTATGAATTTTGGGTAAAAAAATAGTCATCAGCCACATACCCATCATATTGCCACTTTTTGGCCCATCATGATCCTGCACATACCCGAATAAAGAATCTAATTTTTTTGTGATTCATCTTGAGTCTAACCATGTTTAAAGTGTTCCAAGTGTTGCGTGAAAGGTCTAAGGCATTGATGCCTTATTTGTGCTTTGTAACCCCTGAGGATTATGTGTCAATTGAGAATAGTTTGAGTTTGTGGATTATGGAGACTAATTTTATTACCATAGATATTGTTGAAAACATTGTGTATGCCCATGATTTGCATCATATTCCAAGGAAAATACCAAGTCCAAGGCTTAGGGATTCCCAAAGAAATATATAGCAGGAGCGCATTATAATGCGTTCGTATTATATCTTAGTTTTTTCATGGTTTTTGTGTTTGTACAAGACATGTCTAGTAAGACATAACACGAGCATGTTATAACACACTCAAGTTATGTCTTGCTTTATGTTAAATACTACTCTATTGAATGTATTTTTATATATTTGTATGTTTATATCTACATGTATGTTTGTATTTCATATATGTATGTATGTATTCAACAATGAATGTATGTGTGTATTCCTATATATATGTGAACCAAAATGTTTTGTAGGAGGGCTTCTCTCTTACACTTCTAAGGTTTCTTACCTAAAAGGAAAAAGGTATCCCACAAAAACTTGGAGGTTCACTAAATACTAATGCTTGTATGATTGAACTATGAATAAATGCAATGTCCTAAATGTAAAGAACTGATAAAAGATAATGATTATTAATGAAAAATTTAAGAAGTGCAAATTGTTTGAAAACACATTGTGATATGAAAAAATGCCTAAAAATGCAAGTAAACAATAATAGAATTAAACAAGACTAGAGAGGTGCACTTGGAAACTGAAGTGTGATATGGAGAGGTTCTAGAATCCTATAGATTTGACCAGAAAAATTGACTTGGACACTTATGCCAAGCTAGGTGACTTAGTTCTGTTTCAGGAAGATTCTACCAGAACAAGTTTCTGCCAAATGGGTACTCATAAATTTCAAAATATTTTTTTAGGCTTGGAAGTGGGACTAATTAACCACAGATGGTGACTTAGTCCACTTGGGAATCTTAGGAACTTTGGAATAGGAATCTGTAGCTTTCGGTCTGCACTTCCCTTCTTGATAGGTGTCCAGTTCAGATTTTGTAGAAAATTGGTTGAAAGAGATCTCCAAGCTTCAATTAGGGCTTTGTTGAATTGAATGAATTTGATGGATTGTTGACCAATTTTTAACACCAAACTCTTTGTAAAATCTGCATACAAGACCTGCAAACACACATGCAAAAAGGGAAAAAAGTGTCAAGGGTTAGAGAATAGGGGTTTTCCTTGGTCAAACCCCAATTTGGTAATCAAACCCTATATAATGAAATGAAACAAAGAGAGAATTATGAATGAATAACACACAATGTCATGAACTCACCAAACCATTGATGTTGAAATCTGAAGATGTGCAACAAGATGCTTCAATGGATGCTTGAAGATTGCTTGATAATTGCTTGAATGATGAAATGGAAATTAGGAGATGAAAAATGAGGGGAAAACCTTTTATTTATACTTGATTTTAGAAAAAATTTCAAAAATAACACATCATAGGCTAACATTAAGGTTAAGAGAATAAAATCCTGCCAGAATTTTGAAATTATTTTGAGTTTTGTGCCTAGTGGAACTAAGTCACCCTAGGTGGTGACTTAGTCCCACTAGGGAAATTTTACTTGGTGTCAGAAATTAAAGTGCATTTAATAATATTTAATAGGAATATCCTCAAAAATACACTTAAGTAGGGCCAAAAAGTGTATTAAGGGGTCATTTAAACATAAGAAAGGGTTGAATTAGTGATGACAAGTTTAGAAAAGTGTGAGAGTTTGTTACAACTCTTTACAACACTTTGAAATAAGACTT
Source organism: Sequoia sempervirens (assembly GCA_007258455.2). Classification (NCBI taxonomy): domain Eukaryota; kingdom Viridiplantae; phylum Streptophyta; class Pinopsida; order Cupressales; family Cupressaceae; genus Sequoia; species Sequoia sempervirens. The sequence continues at coordinate 410,863,123 of VDFB02281492.1, forward strand.
GGTAAGTGATAAAAAGGGGTTATTTAAGTGAATTATATTGAAAGGTTCCTAGAAAAGTGTGAAAGTGGGTTACAACACTTCACAACACTTTTGCAAGACATCCTAGAATTCTTAATGATTCTTAAGGGTTGAAGACCTAATGTGAATGTGTTGACCACATTACAACTTTAAATATATGAAAAATCAAGCCAAAGTCCATGAGAGAGACTTAAGTGAGCATAAAAATGTTCAACTATACATTTTTTGGTGACACATTAAGCCTCCACTTTAGTGAGAGGATGAACTTGCTTCAAGCTCACACTAAAGTAGCCCAATATGCACATTGAGAGGGATCCAAATATACTGATGCTGGTAAGATGAGACAACAATAATCAAGAGGGATGATCAAGCCCCTAGGATCAAGATATTATGGAAAACCAAACATAAGCACAAAGGAACACACAAGAAAATGATGAAAAGGAATGAAAGAGAGAAATTGAAAGAAAAGGAAAGAAATTCAAATCAAGCTTTGATCATTTGTCCAACCCATTATGGATAAGATTTAGGTTGTTTGTTAGAAAAAAATCAATGTGTACTCAGTATGAGGCGATGGAATTCATGGTTTTTTGCCAGGTGAGAAATACACTCATGGATGGTATGCACTCACACACATGCAGGTGGCTATGGGGAAAATTCATGCCTCATAATGGGCTTCCCACTCAACCATACCAAAGTTATACCTCTTGATAACTTTAATAAGGCACCACAAAAGAAAATGACATTTTGAGCTTCATGAGACAAAGATATCTTCGTATGCTTGGAACTCATGAACAAACGTGATGGTACCACACACATGCAAGCTATGTTATGCAAGGTGGCCATATAATAAATGCAAAATACAACATGTAAAATATTTTCAAAGGAATCTTCTTTCGTTCATGTGAGGTCTTTAACTTAGGGAACATTGTGTCTAATTTCTCCAAGAGAGGACCAATCAAAGGATAGAAAATTCATAACTTAGGGGATGTAGTATGTCACATCAAGCCACTAAGAGGAATGCAATATGCTAAGATAGATGATGCTCATGAAGGACACTATACCCAATGTCATCCACAAAGTGACAAAGCGCATCGTATGAAGTAACAACGCTACACTAAAAACCAATAAAAAATAAATAATTCCAATTTATACACCCACATTAAAGGAATTGCTGCACACCATACTGTGAGCAAATACTTTAAAGTATCAAATAAAAAATTAAAAAAGAAACAAGACATGAGAGTGAACTAGGAAAGCCCCTATGCTAAGTCATACATTTCTGAGTAAGGCTACATCATGTGAAGGAAAGGAAGAAAAAGGAAAGGAAGGGGTTTCCCCCAAAATCAAAACACCAAACACATAAGGGATCTAAGGATTTGGGGTTAGCATGTTCTTTGCTGCAATGTTTTATTAGAGAGCTTGAAACTACCATCATTCCCCGAATACATAAAACTGGAAGAATAACAAAAAGAGAGTGAAGAAAAAGAAAAATAAAGATCCATTTGGGTCAACATGGAAGAGACATAGGGTGTCTCGATGCTTTGCATTGTCCCCAAAAGGAAAACAAAAGCAGAAAGAAAACAAAAAAGGCGAAATAAAAAGAAAAGGCTTTTGGGTCAACATGAAGGAGACATGAATGTCTCAATGCCTTGTGTCATCCCCAAAAATAAAACACAAGAAAATTCAAAAGAAAAGATAAGGAAAAGGGGCCTTTTGGGTCAACATGAAAGAGAAATTTCAATCTCAATACCTTGCATCATCCCTAAAAGGAAAAAAAAAAGAAAATTCAAAAGAAAAGATAAAGAAAAGGGGCCTTTTGGGTCAACATAAAAGAGACATTTCGGTCTCAATGCCTTGTGTCATTCCCAAAAGGAAAACCAAAGAAAATTCATATAAGAAATAGGGCCTTTTGGGTCAACATGAAAGAGACATTTCGGTCTCAATGCCTTGTGGCATCCCCAAAAGGAGAACACGAGAAAAAAGGAAAAAGAAAAATGTGAAAAAAAATCTACGACATATAGAAGAATGAAGGTAAAAATAGAAGAATGTCACAAAGAGAGAAGAACATCAAAGATCACATTATAGGGGAAGAAAACATTATGCACATGCACACAAAAAATAAAAATAAAAATAAAATGCAAAAGACTAGTAAGGCAGATGCAAGTCAACCGTCAAGCAGGTCATCCACCTCCCAATCTCAATGAGTATAAGCAGAAGTTGAATAAGGCAACTAAGGGACAATGACAAATGCATTACTATGACAAGGCTAGCAACTTCTTTCCCCCATTGAGTGAAAAACAAGAATGAGTTGAGATGGGTGATGGGAGATGTCATGTAATAGTGAGAAGAGAATTTTCTACAACTATTACATGATAAGGTGTGTAATGGTGGTTTATGGATTTATTGGATAGAAATTATCTCCATCAAAATGATACTTGCTCAATATTTCTTTCAATTGGCAACACTCATCAATTATATGTCCAAGAACACGATGATATACATATTGTGGAACATTAACGTCTTTAGGATAGATCACTAAACTATTCATAGGTGGTAATAGTATGAGCCATTTGTTTATAAGGATTTTCAATTTCGTTTCACATTTAGGTGGTGGAAGAAGAGGAAACTTGAGGTTTTGTAACTTGTAAGGCCTCTTGCATTTTATAGATTCACCTTTTTCTCGAATAGAAGGAGGAGGAGGTGGACCCAAAGTGATCCTCTTAGCCTTGTCATTGTTATCATGTAAGGGTTGTTCATGAGGAAGGAGGACATTCAATTTGGGAGTGGAACACAAGATCACCATTCCATCATCATGAAGTTTCCAATATTCTAAAGGAGGCTTGCTTTCATGAGGAAAATCTTGATATCCTAACCCGGTTATGTTTTCATCTTTTTGATTTTGTTCTAAAATTTTATGAATCGTATGTTTATTTGTTGTGTCACATCCTTGTTTTCTTAAGATGGTAATTTTTTTCCATAAGTTTCTTCAAGGTTGATTAGGGTATTTGTAACTTTTTAATCATAGAATGATTGAGGAATTGCTTTGTTAGAGGAACTAGGTCCACCTATTGGAGGGAACTTAGGTCCATTTATTTCAAGATGTAAGTTACCAGACATATCAAGAGGTGAGACTATAGGAAGGTCTTGTTGTTTCATGGATGGATAAAATGATACATTAGCTTCAAGGTGGTGAATACATTCGTTTAAGAACTTATTCATGCAATCATCATCTTCTCCAATGATGTCCACATCATGAAGAGGGAATTCATGAGGAGTTGAAGGAGAATGAGGAAGCTCAATGTCATTAGGATTAGTTCCAAAGGCATAATTTGACATGTCAACTAAAGATTTTAATGAAATCCAAAACTTATTAAAATAGAAAGCCATGATGCAAATGAATTAAAGCAAACTAAATGGAATAATTTTTTTTTTGGAAACTATAACAACAATGCAATAATAGAAAACAAAAATATAGAAAATGATCAGAAAATGCCAAAAAATACAGTGCAAAATGTGCAGGAGGACTAAGTCGCCCATTGTGGCGAATTAGTCCCATTGATGATTTTTTTGAGGTTTTTCAGAAATTTTAGATGCAATTTGATGTTTTTTCAAATGTTCAAATGTAGCTACAGTATGAAAATGCATGATTTTTTTGTTTTCTAATGAAAAAAAATGCAAAAATGCAAGCTATATGACCTTTTCACTAATGCAATTTTTAAAACCCTACAATGCAAATTAAACAATGCAACACCTAATGCAATGTTGATGCAAGTTAAACCTAGGATGCAAATGCAATTTAAATTTGAAAGAAAGTGTTCAAAAGTTAGGTTCACAAAAATGAACCACAAATTTTTGTAGGACTTTTCTCTTACACTTCTAGGGTTTCTCACCTAAAAGGAGAAAAGTATCCCACAAAAACTTCAAGGTTCACTAAAGACCAATGCTAGTATGATTGAAGTATGAATAAATGAAAATAACTGATAAAAGATAATGATTATTAATGGAAAACCTAAGAAATGCAAGTTGTTTGAAAACACATTGTGATATGCAAAAATGCCTAAGAATGCAAGTAAACAATAACAGAATTAAATAAGACTAGAGAGGTGCACTTGGAAACTAAAGTGTGATGTGGAGAGGCTTTGAAATCCCACAAGTTTTACTAGAAAATATGACTAGGACACTTATGCCAAGCTGGGTGACTTAGTTTTGTTTTAGGAAGATTCTGCCAGAACAGGTTTCTATCAAATGGGTACTCAGAAATGTCAAAATCAATTTCCATGCCTGCCAATGGGACTAATTCACTATAGATGGTAACTTAGTCCACCTAGGAATCTTGGGAAATTTGGGACAGTGATCTATAGCTTTCAGTTTGTACTTCCCTTCTTAATAGGTGTCAAGTTCAAATTCTGCAAAAAATAGGCTGGAAGAGGTCTCCAAGCTTCAATTAGGGATTTATTAACTTGAATGACTTTAACAGATTGTTTACCACTTTTTAACACCAAACTCTTTGAAAATTATGAATACAAGACCTGCAAACACACATGCAAAGAGGGGAAAAAGGGTTAGAGAATGGGTTTGCCTTGGTCAAACCCTAATTTGGTAATCAAACCCTAGATAATGAAATGAAACAAAGAGAGAATGATGAATGAATAACATGCAATGTCATAAACTCACCAAACCCTCAATGTTGAAATCTGAAGATGTGCAACAATATGCCCCAATGGATGCTTGAAAGTGCTTAGGATGCTTGAAGATTGCTTGATAATTGCTTGCATGATGAAATGGAAATTAGAAGATTGTAGGAGATTAGGAGATGAAAAATGAGGGGAAAACCCTTTATTTATACTTGATTTTATTAAATTTCCCAAAAATAACACATTGTAGGCCTACCTTAAGGTTAAGAGAATAAAATCCCACAAGAATTTTGAAATTATTTATATTTTTGTGCCTAGTTGGACTATGTCACCCCATGTGGCAACTTAGTCCCACCAGGGAAATTTTACTAGGTTTCAAGAATTAAAGTGCATTTAATAATGTTTAACGAGAATATTCTCGAAAATAACTTATGTAGGGTCAGAAAGTGTATTAAGGGGTCATTTAAACATAAGAAAGGGTTGAATTAGTGATGACAAGTCTAGAAAAGTGTGAGAGTTTGTTACAACTCTTTACAACACTTTGAAATAAGACTTGGTAAGTGATAAAAAGGGGTTATTTAAGTGAATTGTAATAAAAGGGACCTAGAAATGCATGAAAGTGGGTTACAACACTTCAAAACACTTTTACAAGACATCCTAGAATTCTTAATGATTCTCAAGGGTCCAAGACCTAATATGAATGTGTTGACCACATTACAACATTAAATCTAGGAAAAATGAAGCCAAATTCCTTTAGAGATACTCAAATGAGCATAAAAATGTCCAACTATACATTTTTTGGCGAGAGAGTATGAACACATGTACAAGTATGCTTGTATGTATGTAGGATTATATGTACACATGTATTATGCTTGTATGCATGTAAGTATGTATGTATTTATGTATGTCTTTAGAGGGAGAGAGAATTTTAAGAGAGAGAAGGAGAGAGTTGTCTAGCTAGGGTGGGAGGGAGAGGGGGAGGGAGAAAATTATGAGAGAGAGAGAGAGGTAGTGACAGAGAGTCTTGATGGAGGGAGACGGGGTGGAAGGGAGAGACTAAGAGAGAGGGAGTGGGAGAGAAGGGGTTGGAGTGAGGGACTTAGCTAGGTAGGGTGGGAGGTGTTGGCAAAGAGACACTGCAAATGTTTTTGGGTGTTGTCATTGATGGAAACCCTAGTCAGTGTTTGGATCTGGATGTCATCATTTGCTTATATCGGTAGGCGAATTGAAGTCAGTTAAGGAAAAATAGAGGATTTGATAGTTTTTTGTTCATCGATTCACTTGCAGATTTTCTATTGTTATTTTGAGTTGTGGATCTCATGGGAGGCTTATCAATACATTTCTTGTGTTGTCCAAAATTCTCAGTGACTCGTATCAAGATTTGTGTAACTTTGGAGATTCAGTTGCTTATCTTTCTGTTCATTAATGTTTTGTGGAAAATCTAGTTGATATCAAGTCATAGATATTCGAGGAGTGTCTATTCATTTTTTTTTGTGTTTGATCATCTTGATTTAGGTCTGAGCTAAGTTATGGCTGACCGTTGTGGATGTGCATCAAATATAACTCATGATTTGAGCTGACAATTGTAAATGTTCTTAAGTTCTATTGGATTTGACATATTGTGATTAAATTGCTAATCGCTGATATATAAATGATCAACTATATCATTTTGATATGAATGTATGGTGTGTCGATGTGTGTTGTGAATATTAGAAGGGTGATTGAGCGATTTTATGCCTAGTTTCACTTGCACATAAATATTTTGTGGTGCGAGTCAGAGAAGAACAAAGCAGAAGTGTAAAATCAATCAGAAGGACAAAAGATCAACTATTGAGCTTAACCAGAACTATAATCAAGAATTTGTGGTTGCTACTCTCTTAGTTCATTCTCCTGGATCTAATTCAAATCCTTGTAAGGTAGTGTGTCTTTCTATTTTGAGCAGTGAGCTCTAGGCAGTGAGCCTAAATGCAAGTGCATTCCCATATTGTAAACTTCCTTTTGAGTATACTCAGATCATATTATGGATTGGCCATCCACCATGGTTTTTCCCCTAACAGGGTTTCCACATAAAAATCCTTGTGTTATGGTTTTGTGGTTGTTTTCTTTTTGTTTCTGCATATTACTCTTGGTTGAATGTTTTAAGTGGGTTAAAGATCAGAATAATAAAGTTAATTTTTGCACAACACTGATTCACCCCCCCTCTTAGTGTTGCTTGTTTCCAACAATTGGTATCAGAGAAAGTTCCTTGAAAGAAGTCTAACAATTTGGGGAGATCTTGGAAAGTGTTTTCAATGAATACAAGCAATCTTCAATAAAAACTATTGGTGGCCCTGGATGATATTGACCAGTCAAAATCTGAGAATCGAGAACTACAAGAAAGTCTTGAGAATGCAGAGAAATCCATCCAGTCATTGAAAGAAAAAATGAATGAATCAAGGTAGAAAAGAAAGGAATTATGTGATCAACTTAAATAGAAGAACATAAGCATGGAAGATGAACAAATGAGTCATGCCTTGAAAGAGAAAAAAAAAGAATGTGAAATTTTTTCCAGAGTAAATGCCGCAATAAAGCATGAGATGGAATCTATCATGATGAAAATGACCAATGAAGTTGAAGATATAAATAAGAATGAAGAAAATCTTGCTCAATCCTTGAAAGAAAAATTTGAACAATGCAACCAATTGGAAAATGAATTGGAACAATCTAAAAATAATGAGGAAGTGCTTGAAAAACAACTTGATGATCTCAGAGATGAACTTACTGTTGCAAATGAGTACAAGGATAAATTCAAATCTAGCTCAGCCAAGCTTGATGAACTAATAAAAGGTCAGAGGACTGATGGTGACAAGCGAGGTCTTGGATATGAGGTAGGTGAAAGTTCCAGACCTGGACAAAGGAACTCTAAACAAAGGAATTTTGGACAAGGAAGATTCAGGCAAGAAAATTAGGTGAATGGAGCTAGAAGGAAGTTGGTAAGACAACCAAATGCTCAGATATTCAATGGTTATTGTTTTACTTGCAATAAATTTGGTCATATGGTTTCTCAGTGTAGAAGAAGGATGAATCCAAGTGGACCATCATTCTTAGGTCAATGCTTTAATTGCAATAAGGTTTTTCATAAGTCAAATGAGTGCAGAAATATGATGAACAACTTTCACACAGATATCAAATGCTATGCATGCAATAGACTTGGGCGTATTGCTAACCAATGTAGATCAAGGAAAAAATAGTGGAATAGTTGGTCTAAATAGAGGAATGTTGTGTGTTACAACTACAACAAATTTGGCCATACTGCTAGATTCTGTTGGAGTAGAAGAGGTCCGAGAAAAAAAAAATGCAACAGGATGTCAAGGGAAAAGGTAAAATCACTATAGATATGATCAGGAGGAAAATGTAGAAGAAATGGATGAAAAAGAATCCCTCTATTGAAGGAAATGTGCCAGCACTAGAATCTACTTCAGGTAATTCCTCCAGGAATTAGTTTTAGGCCTTTGGCCTAGGGGGAGCTATTAAGAAAATCTCTTAACCCCCTGCTGCTAACTGACACCAGAATGTGGATAGGTCTAGTATGTGCATAGATGCTCTTCATATGTTTTTCAACCAATTAGAAAAGGTATTATACAGTATTGAAGATCTGTGAAAGAATTATCTATCTCAGTACATGGAAACAAGATAACTGGATGAACTAGGGTAAAAACATTTATTGCGACAAAAGGGGTTAGTTGTGTAAATGATAAAAAGCCATTTTTTCTTTCATTTGTCACTTTGCATTTTGGAGAAAATAAGTTTGGAGAGCCTTGGAGTGAACATTGTTGAGTTGTGGCAAGATTCAAGTGTGAAGAAGATCATTCAACAATCAAACTCTGATCCAATGAAAAAGTTATTTATCAAAAAACTTGTGAATTTGTGAATTTGCAAAATGGCCACTCCATTAGTAGTAGAAGTCAAGGATAGACACTGTCCTAAGTTCAAGTGGCATCCTTATAAGTCTTTTGAATATACCTTTCAATATTACGAAAGAGGCTATAAGTGCTGTCATTCATCTAAATTCTTCCAATTGTTTGCCAATCTTGAAATTCGTAAAGAATTAGATGGTTACTAATAAAATAGGTGCAACATTTGATAGAAGGGAAATGAGAATCAAAGATATTGTTGAATTGGATGAGAAATTTTCTTCAATGGTCATTGGGTACAAGGTTTACCACTCTAGTCAGGATAATTGGGTATTCGGCGTGGCCATTTATGCAGCCTATCAGAGGGTAAAGGAAAATGTAGACTATGACTTGTGTGAGCTGCTCAAAATTCAATTGATGTAGAATATGAACAATATTAAGAAAGACAAGAATAACACCTTTAAATATGGTAATTTGTAGCTATGTAAATTCCTTTATTTCATGGATGAGATTCTGGGTGTTGGGAAAGTTCATTGGAAAAGGAATCGGCCTGTAGATATCAAAATAAGAGATATATTGTTTGGAAGTGGTGATAGAAAAACCAAAAATACTGCCCTCTAGGGTTACTTCAAAAAATTTCAGAATATGATGCAAGCAAGAGAGAGAATCCCTACTTCAATTGTGGAGAAGTACAAAGATACAATATGTTTCATGGTGGATATTGATCAATTCCTAATGGAATTGATTCCAAAATGGTATGGATCATGCCTATGGGATATGAATTCAAGGAGAAAATATTGGAAATGTATACATAACATTTGTTGAGTAAACCTTTGGATCAGGCATAAGAGAGATTCAAAACTTATGTAGAAAAGAGCATGGAAGTCCATGATCAGCTGAAGAAGCCTGAAATAATCAGAAAAGTGAGGAAAGAAGTGGAAGTGTTTGCAAAAACACGGGCATACCTGTAGAAAAATTGAAAGAAGCTAAAGGAAGAGAGAAGAAGCAGAAGTTGAAAAAGGGAAAGAACCTAAAACTGAAACTGCTAGTCCGGTAGCACCCTTTGTCCAAACTAAATCAACAAGAAGTTATCCTGTAGCCAAGCCTATGCAAACTCAAGATAAATCTTTTGGTAAGAGGAAGAAGAAGAAGAGAACAAGAACCTATGAAGCCATCTTAGAAAGTGAGGAGACTGATACAGATGAGTATGTGATAGAAGTGAAGGCTACTGACACTTAGGATACAAAGCTAACCAATAACAAATATTTCGGTGAAGAAGAAAAGGAAAAGAAGAAGGAAAAAAAGTGAGGAGACTGATAGAGATGAGTATGTGATAGAAATAAAGGCTACCGACACTTAGGGTACAAAGCTAACCAATAACAATTCTTTCGATGAAGAAGAAAAGGAAAAGAAGAAGGAAAAAATTGACAAACCAGGTATGATAGTTGAGGAAGTTGAAAATGTTGTTGTCAAGGATGGAAACCTCAAGCCTCTCTGCAAATTGTATGAAACCTTTGACAAATTAGGTCAAAGAATTCTTAAGGAAGAAACAATAAAACATCTAAACATTTACAATAAAGTTCTTGTTGAAATTATCTCTGGTCTACCCAAGAGTCAATATGATGTTTTGGAGGCAAGAAGAGTAACTACTAGAACATAAGAAGAGCATATGAGAAAGAGAATTCTTGCAAACTTATGTTCGGAAATGTCTATTGAGGAGATGAATTCACTCCTGAAAAAATCCAAATAGGAATTCAAAAGATAAATAAGGGTGAACAAACTTATCATCGGTGCAATTGATGTTGTTTCTAAGGAAACCAAGAAAATCCTGGAAGCATTTCTATCAAGAAACAAGATCAATGTTGAAGAAGTTACTAATTCGATAAATAAAGAGGTGGGTGTAAATGAGGAGAATGTGAATGTATCTGATCCTCTAGAATTTGAGGATATTTAGATTCCTTCTGAGGTGGATAAAATAAAGGTACCTATGGAGACTGAAGCTCCTATGGCTGTCTTAGCTGAGGAAAAGGAGATGCCCTATGAAGAAGTTGAAGTTCCTAAATGCAATCAAGAAACAATCTGTAAAGGTCCAGAACTTGAAAAAGAAAAAGTTTAAGTTTAGGATATTCCAGTGGAAGCAAGAGACACTACCGAGGCAGTGAAGAAGCTTCTGGTAGAACAACAGGAAGAAATTGATCCTGAATTGGTTGAAGGCCAAATCAATCTATCAACCTTGTCCCCGATTCATATAGTGAAGCTCGCATCATTTTCACAAGCTAAGGCCAGTGAAAAGATTCTGAATTCTCACATTGAGGACAATGAATTATTAAGTCTTGCATCCAGAGTTCTAGAGAAAATTAGAAGGATCCATCCGGTTCATCCTCTAGTGAACTAAAGAAGCTCATAAATTCTATAAGTACTCATTTTGAGTCTCTTAAAAAATTAGCCATAGATAAAGTGCAGAAAGAGTTTAATGGAAAAACATTTAGTTGGCTGAAGGAAGTGATTGCAAAAGATAAAACTCTATTAGCCACCTGTATGAAGAATATTCAAGGTTCTATATCTAAAGCTGGAAAATCCTATAAGTCATGTTTGGTTTTGTCCAAGTTTACTAAAGATTATGAGAAGAAGGTGAAGGATTTTGAAAAACAATTGGCTATCATTTCTAATGCTTTGATCCTTTAGTTTGTGATGTTGCTTAACAAGAAGGTCAAGTATATCTCTATTTAAAAAAATACTTACCTAAAGAATGAAAATGATATGATTGTTGGGAGAGTATGTGAACTTAGCAGAATAATTTGTCCAAAGATTGAATTAATGGTGAGTGCATTGAAGGAAGCCAAAGATGTTATGGTAGTTAGTGACCCAATAAATCTTGAATCTACAAAAACTCAATCTTATTTAATGTGTGGTCACATAACAATCCTGGAGAGTCTTAAAAAGGTTTGCGACAAAAATTTAAGAGTGGTGAAGCAAGATTTTTCAGATGTATTCAAAATTGTGTAAGTTACAAGTTCATGTCTGTACAATTTTGAAATTTTGTTTCGGTTTCCCTAGTTTTTGTCATTGATGTCCAAGGGGGAGAGGTGTACAACAAAAAATGTGTATCGATCTTAGGGGGAATTTATTTTCTAAGCTGAGATTGAAGATTCTTTTTGAAGTTTTGAAGTGGCAATGTAATTCATGTTGGTTTTGATTCGACACTTAGTCATTTTTCACTAAGTGCTGCCATCAATGCCAAAAGGGGAGATTGTTGGAAAAGAGACACTGCAATTTTTTTCTGGTGTTGTAATTGATGGCAACCCTATTCGGTGTTTGGATCCACATGTCATCATTTTCTCATATTGGCAAGCAAATTGAAGTCAATCAAGGAAAAATAGAGCATCTAGCAGTTTTGTGTTCATCGATTCACTTGCAAATTTCTATTGTTATTTTGATTTGTGGATCTCATGGGAGGATTATCAGTACATTTCTTGTGTTGTCTGAAATTCTCAATGCCTCATATCAAGCTTTGTGTAAGTTTGGAGATTTGGTTGCTTATCTTTCCGCTCATCAGTGTTTTGTGGCCGACCTAGTTGATATCAAGTTGCAGATATCCTAGGAGTGTTTATTCAAATGTTTTTATATTTGATCATCTTGATTTAGGTCCAAGCTAAGTTGTGGCCAACCGTTGTGGATGCACATTGAATATAACTCTTGATTTGAGCCGAAAATTGTAAATGTTCTTAAGTTCTATTGGAGTCGACATATTGTGATTAAATTGCTAGTCATGGATATATATAAATGATCAACTATATAATTTTGATATGCATGTATGGTGTGTCAATGTTTGTTGTGAATATTAGAAGGGTGATTGAGTAATTTTATGCACATTTTTACTTGCGCATAAATATTCTTTGGTGTGAGTCAAAGCACAACAAATCAAAAGTGTAGAATCAGTTAGAAGGATAGAATATTGACTACTGAGCCTAACTAGAACTATAATAAAGAATTTGTGGATGCTACTCTCTTAGTTCATTCTCTTGTATCTAATCCAAATCCTTGTAACATAGTGTTCCTTTCTATTTTGAGTAGTGAGAGCGCTAGGCAGTGAGCTTGAATGCAAGTGCATTCCCATATTGTAAAATTCCTTTTGAGTATACCCAGATCATATTGTGGATTGTCCATCCACCGTGGTTTTTCCCCTAACAAGGTTTCCATGTAAAAATCCTTGCTTTATGGTGTTGTGGTTGTTTTCTTTTTGTTTCTGCATATTACTCTTGTTTGAATTTCTTAAGTGGGTTAAAGATCATAATAATGAAGTTAATTTTTTCACAACACTGATTCACCCCCCTCTTAGTGTTTCTTGTTTCCAATAGGAGGAATAGAGATAGAGAGAGAGTGGGTGGGAGAGAGGTAATTGAGAGAGATGGAGAGAGAGAGAGTAGGGGGAGAGAGAGAGAGAGGGAGAGAATGAGAGAGTTATGTAGGTAGGGTGCTAGAGGGAGAGACTTGAGAGATAGGTAGTGAGAAGGAGTGCGAGGGAGAGGGAGTGGGAGAGAGAGGGAGCGAGAGAGAGGGAGTGTGAGAGTGAGAGACCTGAGAGAGGGAGAGGGTGTGGGAGGGAGTGACTTGAAATAGATGGAGAAAGAGATGAGGGTGGAGTGAGAGGGACTTATCTAGGTAGGGTGGGAGGGATAGGTAGAGAAAGAGGGAAGAGAGAGAGAGTTACCTAGCTAGGGTGCTAGAGGGAGACACTTGAGAGAGAGGGGGGTGGGAGGGAGACACCTGAGAGATAGGGAGAGAGGGAGAGTGGGAGAGAGAGGGAATGATTGAGAGGAAGTGGGAGGGATATAGAAAGATAGATAGGGGGAGTGAGATAGAGTGGTATGAATTGATTGAGTGAGAGGTACGTAGGAAGAGGGAGAGGGTAGATAGAGACAATTAGAGAGGGTAGCAAGGATGGAGGGAGAGAGAGGTGAGATGGATAGGTAGAGAGAAAGGGATAGGGGTTGAGGGTATATGTTTGATGGATTAGGGTGAAGGACAAATAGGCTTGAGGGTTTAGGGTATTGGATTGAGGGTATATGGTTGAGGGATTAGGGTTGAGGGTAGAGGGTATTGGGTTGATGGTAGAGGGTAGAAGGTTTAAGGTTTTAGGGTTAAAGGGTTTAGGGTTGAGGGTTTAGGGTTAATGGTAGAGGATTTAGGGTAAAAGTTTGAGGGTCCAATGTATAGGGTAGAGGGTATAGGCATTGAGGGTTTAGGGTTTAAGGGTTGAGGGTTGAGGATTAAGGTTGAGGGTTGAGGGATTAGGGTTGAGGGTTGAGAATTGAGGGTTGAGTTAATGTATAGGGTAGAGGGTAGAGAGTTTAAGGGTTTAGGGTTTAAGTGTTGAGGGTTTAGGGTAGAAATTTATGGTATAGGGTTGAGGGATTAGGGTTGAGGGTCCAATGTATAGGGTAGAGGGTATAGGGGTTGAGGGATTAGGGTTTAAGGGTTGAGAGTTGAGGGTTGAGGGTTGACGGTTGAGGGTTGAGGGTTTAAGGGTTGAGGGATTAGGGTAGAGAGTTTACTTTGGTTTAAGGGTTGAGGGTAGAAGGTATTGGGTTGAGAGTAGAGGGTACTTTAGGGTTTAAGAGTTTAGGGTTTAAGGGTTTAGGGTTGAGGGTTTATGGTTTAGGGTTGAGTGTTAAAGGGTTTAAGGGTTGAGGGTTTAGGGGTGAGGGATTACTGATTAGGGTAGAGAAGGAGCAATGTATGGAGGGAGAGATGGAGGGAAAAGTGAGATAGAGAGGAGAAAAGAGATGGGAGGGACAAAGATATAGGATGGTTGAGGATCCAATGTATAGGGTATAGTGTTTAGAATTGAGGGTATAGGGTTGGGGACATATCAGGTTGATGGTTTAGGGTATTGGGTAGAGAATATAGGGTTGAGGGATTAGGGTTGAGTGTAGAGGGTAGAATATTTAAGGGTTTAGTGTTGAGGGTTAAGGGTTGAGGGTAGAGGGTATAGGGTATAGGTTTGAGGGTATATGGCTAAAGAATGATGGTTGAGGGTCCAATGTATAGAGTAGAGGGTATAGGGGTTGAGGTTTTAGGGTTTAAGGGTTGAAGGATTAAGGGTTGAGGGTTGAGAATTGAGAATTGAGGGTTTAGTGTATAGGGTAGAGGGTTTAAGGGTTTAGGGTTCAAGGGTTGTGGATTTAAGGTTGAGGGTTGAGGGTTGAGGGTATAGGGTTTATGGATTAGGGTTTAGGGTCCAATGTATATGGTAGAGGGTATAGGGGTTGATGGTATAGGGTTGAGGGATTAGGGTTGAGGGTCCAATGTATATGGTAGAGGGTATAGGGGTTGATGGATTATCATTTAAGGGTTGAGGGTTGAGTGTTTAAGGGCTGAGGGATTAGGGTAGAGAGTTTACTTGGGTTCAAGGGTTTAAGGGTTGAGGGATTAGGGTTGAGGGTAGAGGGTATTGGGTTGAGGGTAGAGGTTAGAGGGTTTAAGGGTTAAGGGTTGACGAGTTTATGGTTTATGGTTGAGTGTTTAATGGTTTAAGGGTCAAGGATATAGGATTTAGGGATTAGGGTAGAGAGGGAGGGATGGATGGAGAGTGGGATGGAGGGAGAAGTGAGATAGAGAGGAGAGAAGAGGAGGGAGAGACAAAGATATATGAGGGTTGAGGATCCAATGTATAAGGTAGAGGGTTGAGAATTTATGATATAGGGTTGAGTACCTATAGGGTTGATGGTTTAGGGTATTGGGTTGAGGGTATAGGGTTGAGAGATTAGGGTTGATTGTAGAGGGTAGAAGATTTAAGGGTTTAGGGTTGATGGTTAAGGGTTGAGGGTATAGGGTTTATGGTATAGGTTTGAGGGTATATTGTTGACGGATTAGGGTTGAGGGTCCAATGTATAGGGTAGAGGGTTAAGGTTTCAAGGGTTGAGGGTTGAGGGATTAGGGGTTGAGGGTTAAGAATTGAGGGTTGAGGATTTAATGTATAGGGTTGAGGGTAGAGGGTTTAAGGGTTGAGGGTTGAGGGTTTAAGGTTCAGGGTAAATGGTTGAGGGTATATAGATGAGGGATTATGGTTGAGGGTCCAATGTATAGAGTAGAGGGTATAGCGGTTGAAGGATTTTGGTTTAAGGGTCGAGGGTAGAGGGTAGAGGGTAGAGGGTTTAAGGGTTTAGGGATTAAGGGTTGAGGGTTGAGGGATTAGGGTAGAGATTTTACTTGGGCTTAAAGGTTAAGGGATTAGGGTTGAGGGTATTGTGTTGATGGTACATGGTAGAGGGTTTAAGGGTTTAGGGTTTAACGGTTGAGGTTTGAGGGTTGAGCATTTAGGGTTGATGTTTTAGGGTTGAGCGATTAGGGTAGAGAGGGAGTCATTGATGAAGGGGGATATGGAGGGAGAAGTCAGATAGAGAGAATGAGAGAAAAGGAGGGAGAGACAAAGATATATGAGGGTTGAGGATCAAATGTATAGGGTAGAGGGTTGAGAATTGAGGGTATAGGGTTGAGGACCTATAGGGTTGATGGTTTAGGGTATTGGGTTGAGGGATTAGGGTTGAGGGTAGAGGGTAGAAGGTTTAATAGTTTAGGGTTTAAGGGTTTAGGGTTGAGGGTTAAGGGTAAAGTGTTTAGGGTATAGCTATGAGGGTATATGGTTGAAATATTAGGGATGAGTTTCCAATGTATAGGGTAGAGGGTATATGGGTTGAGGGTTTAGGTTTTAACAATTGAGGATTGATGAATTAAGGGTTGAGGATTGAGAATTGAGGATTGAGAGTTTAATGTATAGGGTAGAGGGTAGAGGGTTTAAGGGTTTAGGGTTTAAGGGCTGAGGGTTTAAGGTTGATGGTAGAGGGTTGAGGGATTAGGGTTGAGGCTCCAATGTATAGGGTAGATGGTATAGGGGTTGAGGGAGTAGGGTTTAAGGGTGGAGGATTGAGGGTTGAGGGTAGAGGGTAGAGGGTTGAGGTTTTAATGGTTGAGGGATTAAGGGTTGATTGTTGATGTATTAGGGTAGAGAGTTTTCTTGGGTTTAAGCATTTAAGAATTGAGGGATTAGGGTTGAGGGTAGAAGGTATTGGGTTGAGGGTAGAGGGTAGAGGGTTTAAGGGTTTACATTTTAAGGGTTGAGGGTTGAGGATTGAGGGTTGAGGGTTTAAATTTGAGTTTTTATGGGTTTAAGGGTTGAGGTATTAGGGTAGAGAGGGAGGGATGGATGGAGGGAGAGATGGAGGGAGAAGTGAGTTAGAGAGAAAGAGAGAAGGGGAGGGAGGGACAAAGATATATGGGGGTTGAGGATCCAATGTATAGGGTAGAGGGTTGAGAATTGAGGGTATAGGGTTGAGTACCTATAGGGTTGATGGTTTAGGGTATTAGGTTGAGGGTATAGGGTTGATGGATTATGGTTGAGGATAAAGGGTAGAAGGTCTAAGGGTTTAGGGTTTAAGTGTTTATGGTTGAGGGTTAAGGGTTGAGGGTAGAGGGTCTAGGGTATAGGTTTGAGGGTGTATGGTTGAAGGATTAGGGTTGAGTGTCCAATTTACAGCCTGGTAGAGGGTATAAGGGTTGATAGTTTAGGGTTTAGGGGTTGAGGGAGATTAAGGGTTGAGGGGTGAGAATTGTGGGTTGATGGTTTAATGTATAGGGTAGAGGGTAGAGGGTTTAGGTTTTAAGGGTTGAGGGTTGAGGGTTTAAGGTTGAGGGTAGAGGTTTGTGGGTCTAGGTTTGAGGGATTAGGGTTGAGTCTCCAATGTATAGGGTACATGGTATAGGGGTTGATGGATTAGGGTTTAAGGGTTGAGGGTAGAGGGTAGAGGGTTGAGGGTTTAAGGGTTGAGGGTCGAGGGATTAGGGTAGAGAGTTTACTTGGGTTTAAGGGTTTAAGGGTTGAGAGGTTAGGGTTGAGGGTTGAACATAGAGGGTAGAGGGCTTAAGGGTTGAGGGTTTATGGGTTTAAAGGTTGAGTTTTTAGGGTTGAGGGGTTAGGGTAGAGAGGGAGTCATGGATGGAGGGGGGGATGGAGGGAGAAGTTAGACAGAGAGAATGAGAGAAAAGGAGGGAGGGATAAAGATATATGAGGGTTGAGGATCCAATGTATAGGGTAGAGGGTTGAAAATTGAGGGTATAGGATTGAGGACCTATATAGTTTATGGTTTAAGCGTATTGAATTGAGGGTATAGGGTTGAGCGATTAGGATTAAGGGTAAAGGGTAGAAGGTTTAATGGTTTAGGGTTGAAGGTAGAGGATTTAGGGTTTCAGTGAATTGTCAACCTAACTTGGCTTGTTTGTAAAAATGGGTCCAAAAAATGGGGTCTCCCAGTGATTTGACCCCATTTCTCGGACCCATTTTTTCAAATAGGTCAGGTTAGGTTTCTAGTTTCATTGAATTGGAAAGCTAGTAGGTCCACTAGCTTTCCAATTTGGTGAAATTGGCAATGTAGTGGCCTATCTAAAAAATTGGGTCTAATAAATGGGATCTATGGGTGATGGAGACCTCATTTCATGGACCCATTTTTTCAAACAGGCCAAGTTAGGTTTCCAATTTCACCAAATTGGCAAGGTAGTGGACCCAATAACTTGCCAATTCAGTGAAATTGGCATAAATTAGGGAGACCCCATTTCTTCGACCCATTTTTTCAAATAGGCTAAGTTAGGTTGCCAATTTCACTAAATTGGCAAGCTAGTAGGCCCACTAGCTTGCCAATTCGATAAAATTGGAAACCTAACTTGGCATGCTTGAAAAAATGTGTGCAAGAAATGGGGTCTCCTAGTAATTTATGCCAATTTCTTGGACCTAGTGCGAGCGAGGTGCAACGCTCTCCAGACTATGGACACACAATGTTAGATAAGGGAAAGGTAATTGAACTCAAATTTGATTGAATTAAGATTTATAAGATATTTTATTGATTATGCATACATTGACATAGATTCATAGTTTCATATGTACTTGTCATTTTTATGTACATGTGGTTGTGAGCTATACATCATTGTTGATAAGTGCCACAACATTTGAAGGAGTAGGTATTCAAACACCTGAAGGAGGAGGTGTTGAAACACCTAAAGGAGATACAGAAAAAGATCAGCCTAAAGAGGTATGTGTTTATTTTGTTTTGTGCTTGGTAAATATGTTCTTATTACTGAAAATTCTATGCTAACTTGGATCAATTTCATGTTTTTGTTCACATATATAGATTGATGTTACAAAAGTTGGTTTGGTTAGTTCTTTGAGAGGGGTATATTCTAGGACTCCTGACCCTTCGAAGAGACGTATATTGCAGGTAATCAAGATTTCAATTTTAGAGCTCAATTATAATTCAATGTGTATTGATTTTTATGTTAATTATTCGATTTTAAATTATATAGTATAACTAATCTCAATTGTGGTTTGACTTTTTCTTGTGCAGCTACCTTCAGAGCCAACGAGTGCTTCAAAGAGGCTCCATTTTGATGATCCACCAGTAGTTTAGGATGAGATGGACATTTTGGCATGTAAATTTTGAATAGATACTGAGATGGCATATACCACATATTGTAAAACTTTGTTTTGAGGTTGGTTGATACCATTATTGTATATGAGGCATACACTTGATTATTGGATAATTTGATAGATATAGAAGTTGACAATCAAATTTTATTTCCCTCCTCATGTGCATGATTAAACTCTTTGAAAATTTAATCAAGTGAGAAATGGTTAAATTTCAATTTACAATAGCATAAAAAGAATGGTTAAATATTATGTAGTTTATATTCATATTGTTGATTAAATTGCATTGCACATCTTTCAAACTCAAAGCATTGCTTCACATTGAATAAGTAACAACTAGATGCTGATAGATGAAAAAAATTCAATAACAATATAGTTTTTACAAAGTCAACCTAAGCACTTATGCAATTACTTCACATTACATAACTAATAACTAGGAGTAGATATCAATTGCATTAGCTTGTCATGGAATTCTATGAGACCATTTCTTTTGAAACTTGTACAAAACTCACAAAAATGAGAAAGCACTCAAACAAACTTTAAAGGGGTCTCAGGCCTGCTGCCCCCTCATTCCACATGCTATGCAGCCATTTACTTGTGTTAGTTTTATGATCAGATTTAATGCATAGAAAATTAATTCTAAATCAAACACAATAACATAGCAGATACCCTAGGAAAGCTCTCCTCTTGAGGAAGAAAAAACCAGCCAATAATATCACTTATATTATTGAATCACAATAGAAACTCCTTTACAATGAAGGCCGATAATGAGGCCTAATAATATGCACCAGAGACTGATGCCAACATAGCAATACAATGATGTAATTCTGAAATGATAATCCTCAACCTTCTCACAATAACTTGATTTGCACTTGAAGAGTTTCTCACTAACTCACACTTGATATGAAATGGAATGTATGAAAAATGTATGTCTCAAAACAATGAAATGTATCTAATATATATACAAGCTGAGAGAGATGCGACTCTTCACAATATAGGTTGGCCTCCAAAAAGAATGTGCCTCCTCAAAGATTGTGCCTCCAAGATAGAAGTCGGCCTTCATAAAATAATAAATATTATTTGACATAAATCGTGCCTCAAGCATTTCGACCTCTTCATAAATGCACCTCTTCATTAACTCATATCTCTTGATGAATTAGCATTAATCACAAAACGATGTATATATATAAATTAAATAGCTTTGGCTATATTTAATTTATTCTTATGTAGAGGAGATTGCTAGAAGGATATGACTGACGCTGCAATAATCATCAACACTCCCTCTTAGTTAGGGAGGATACTTCTAGCTGCACAAGGAAAATCACCTCATCATGATGCCTAGTACTATGGCTACAACCATAAGTGAAAAGAAGAATATCATCTCATCGTGATATTAGATATCTCCTCAACACGATATCAACCATAATGGCTACAACCATACTATGGTGTGTAAAAGTGTTCATCGCAGACCTCAACTGAAACAACATCCAAAGGTGCTCTTCTGGTCAACAACACAACCATCTTCTTTAGGTTCAGTAGGCTCCCTCTGAATCTTTAAGTACTCTTCTGGTCAGTAACACAACCATCTAGAGGTGTTTTCCATCAGCAACACAACCATCTTCTCTTTAGTTCAAGAGGTTCGGGCCTATGGTTACAAGCGGTGACTTCAAGCTTGATCATTTCTTTGGTTGGCATGATTTCCTCATACGCCTCAATCTTTTCATCGCTAAGCAATCTCTAATCACCTTCCTATAGTAGAGTTATCAGCATTCTTCAAAAATCATAAGAATTGTTTTAGTACACTCAAGCATTATCAGATGTCTTCTTGTAGTCTCAAAAGTTATTTTGTTTCATTGTTGCACTGGTATCGGGAGTGGTGCTTAATATAGGTCCGTTACAGCAAAACCTCGGTTTACCCGCAAAGGTAACAAGCAGGAGCAGGAAGATTTTTCTTTGAAAGCAAAATAAAGTCTACTTCGGAAATGAAAATGTTTGTTTGGTAAAAAATGAATAAGAATGAGGTATATAAAAGTTTGTGCAGATTTAGAGGTCACTTTTAGGGTCGCTTAGGTAGTTATGTTTTAGCGATTTAGAGGTTGCTTTTAGAGAAGAGAGATGTTGAAGAGTACATCAAGTTAGTGAGAACCGAAGTGTAATGTGTTTTTTTTTGTGGTACTCCTTTGTTTCTCTAGAGAAGTGTGATAAATTCTTAGTTCAATGATGTTGAAAAATTTTAGAAAAAAGAAAGTTGTGTCATGGTCCGCATTCAATCCAACAAGCAAACATGTTTAATTTTGGAATGAAAATGCTTGTTTGCAAAACAATGAATAAG
Organism: Sequoia sempervirens; assembly: GCA_007258455.2. Lineage (NCBI taxonomy): Eukaryota > Viridiplantae > Streptophyta > Pinopsida > Cupressales > Cupressaceae > Sequoia > Sequoia sempervirens. The sequence goes on from VDFB02281492.1 coordinate 410,884,474, forward strand.
AATGAGGTAGTTAAGGTGTTTGAAGCTATTTAGAGGTCACTTTTAGGGTGGAAGGCTTAAAACTCCATTTTAAATGCACAAAAAAGAATGAAATTACTTCAAACCAGGTTTGTGAAGAAGTTAACTATGTTGCCCACTAGTTTCCCTTAAGAGTCAAAAATGCTAAAAGACAGCAATCTTTGAAAGTCTATTTCTTAGAGACTATGATTCTTATAGAATCTCCATCCAAGGCCATGGAATCGTGTTGGGACCATCTACAAAAACCTCTCTCATTTTTTGCTATCTTGGAGGCATTTTCCTGTGGTGATGACTTTTCAATGGAGGAAAAAGTTGCCAGATGCAAGCAATGTAAAGTTGCAAAGTGGTGCAACTTTCATTTTGCAACCCGTACGACCAAATGGACTATTCCAACACATCTAGATGGGTATGTTTACGCTAGGGATGGTCCTCTCTTGCACCCAAATACGCTGAATCACTCTAAGCTACATTGGACCGACGATTTCCCTTAAGAGTCCAAAGTGTCAAAAGGAAGCAATCTTTGAAGCTCTATTTCTTAGAGACCGTGATGCTTACAAACTCTCCATTCAAGGCTATGGGATCATGTTGGGACCATCTACAAAAAAATCTCTAAGTTTTTTCTATCTCGAAGGTGTTTTCCTATGGTGATAACTTTTTAGTGGAGGAAAAAGTTGTCAGATGTAAGTAGTGTAAAGTTGCAAAGTGGTGCAACTTTCATTCTGGAATTCATACAACCAAACAGACTATTCCAACACATCTGGATGGGTACGTTTACATTAGGGATGGTCCTCTCTTGCATAATCTGTTTGAATCACTCTGAGCTACATTGGACCAATGATTTCCCTTAAGAGTCCAAAGTGCTAAAGGCAATATTTGAAGGTCTATTTCGGAGACCATGATGCTACAGTCTTAGGTCCTAAGAAATGGAATTTTG
>VDFB02281492.1:410885525-410909309 GCA_007258455.2 Sequoia sempervirens
TGCAACCAATTGGAAAATGAATTGGAACAATCTAAAAATAATGAGGAAGTGCTTGAAAAACAACTTGATGATCTCAGAGATGAACTTACTGTTGCAAATGAGTACAAGGATAAATTCAAATCTAGCTCAGCCAAGCTTGATGAACTAATAAAAGGTCAGAGGACTGATGGTGACAAGCGAGGTCTTGGATATGAGGTAGGTGAAAGTTCCAGACCTGGACAAAGGAACTCTAAACAAAGGAATTTTGGACAAGGAAGATTCAGGCAAGAAAATTAGGTGAATGGAGCTAGAAGGAAGTTGGTAAGACAACCAAATGCTCAGATATTCAATGGTTATTGTTTTACTTGCAATAAATTTGGTCATATGGTTTCTCAGTGTAGAAGAAGGATGAATCCAAGTGGACCATCATTCTTAGGTCAATGCTTTAATTGCAATAAGGTTTTTCATAAGTCAAATGAGTGCAGAAATATGATGAACAACTTTCACACAGATATCAAATGCTATGCATGCAATAGACTTGGGCGTATTGCTAACCAATGTAGATCAAGGAAAAAATAGTGGAATAGTTGGTCTAAATAGAGGAATGTTGTGTGTTACAACTACAACAAATTTGGCCATACTGCTAGATTCTGTTGGAGTAGAAGAGGTCCGAGAAAAAAAAAATGCAACAGGATGTCAAGGGAAAAGGTAAAATCACTATAGATATGATCAGGAGGAAAATGTAGAAGAAATGGATGAAAAAGAATCCCTCTATTGAAGGAAATGTGCCAGCACTAGAATCTACTTCAGGTAATTCCTCCAGGAATTAGTTTTAGGCCTTTGGCCTAGGGGGAGCTATTAAGAAAATCTCTTAACCCCCTGCTGCTAACTGACACCAGAATGTGGATAGGTCTAGTATGTGCATAGATGCTCTTCATATGTTTTTCAACCAATTAGAAAAGGTATTATACAGTATTGAAGATCTGTGAAAGAATTATCTATCTCAGTACATGGAAACAAGATAACTGGATGAACTAGGGTAAAAACATTTATTGCGACAAAAGGGGTTAGTTGTGTAAATGATAAAAAGCCATTTTTTCTTTCATTTGTCACTTTGCATTTTGGAGAAAATAAGTTTGGAGAGCCTTGGAGTGAACATTGTTGAGTTGTGGCAAGATTCAAGTGTGAAGAAGATCATTCAACAATCAAACTCTGATCCAATGAAAAAGTTATTTATCAAAAAACTTGTGAATTTGTGAATTTGCAAAATGGCCACTCCATTAGTAGTAGAAGTCAAGGATAGACACTGTCCTAAGTTCAAGTGGCATCCTTATAAGTCTTTTGAATATACCTTTCAATATTACGAAAGAGGCTATAAGTGCTGTCATTCATCTAAATTCTTCCAATTGTTTGCCAATCTTGAAATTCGTAAAGAATTAGATGGTTACTAATAAAATAGGTGCAACATTTGATAGAAGGGAAATGAGAATCAAAGATATTGTTGAATTGGATGAGAAATTTTCTTCAATGGTCATTGGGTACAAGGTTTACCACTCTAGTCAGGATAATTGGGTATTCGGCGTGGCCATTTATGCAGCCTATCAGAGGGTAAAGGAAAATGTAGACTATGACTTGTGTGAGCTGCTCAAAATTCAATTGATGTAGAATATGAACAATATTAAGAAAGACAAGAATAACACCTTTAAATATGGTAATTTGTAGCTATGTAAATTCCTTTATTTCATGGATGAGATTCTGGGTGTTGGGAAAGTTCATTGGAAAAGGAATCGGCCTGTAGATATCAAAATAAGAGATATATTGTTTGGAAGTGGTGATAGAAAAACCAAAAATACTGCCCTCTAGGGTTACTTCAAAAAATTTCAGAATATGATGCAAGCAAGAGAGAGAATCCCTACTTCAATTGTGGAGAAGTACAAAGATACAATATGTTTCATGGTGGATATTGATCAATTCCTAATGGAATTGATTCCAAAATGGTATGGATCATGCCTATGGGATATGAATTCAAGGAGAAAATATTGGAAATGTATACATAACATTTGTTGAGTAAACCTTTGGATCAGGCATAAGAGAGATTCAAAACTTATGTAGAAAAGAGCATGGAAGTCCATGATCAGCTGAAGAAGCCTGAAATAATCAGAAAAGTGAGGAAAGAAGTGGAAGTGTTTGCAAAAACACGGGCATACCTGTAGAAAAATTGAAAGAAGCTAAAGGAAGAGAGAAGAAGCAGAAGTTGAAAAAGGGAAAGAACCTAAAACTGAAACTGCTAGTCCGGTAGCACCCTTTGTCCAAACTAAATCAACAAGAAGTTATCCTGTAGCCAAGCCTATGCAAACTCAAGATAAATCTTTTGGTAAGAGGAAGAAGAAGAAGAGAACAAGAACCTATGAAGCCATCTTAGAAAGTGAGGAGACTGATACAGATGAGTATGTGATAGAAGTGAAGGCTACTGACACTTAGGATACAAAGCTAACCAATAACAAATATTTCGGTGAAGAAGAAAAGGAAAAGAAGAAGGAAAAAAAGTGAGGAGACTGATAGAGATGAGTATGTGATAGAAATAAAGGCTACCGACACTTAGGGTACAAAGCTAACCAATAACAATTCTTTCGATGAAGAAGAAAAGGAAAAGAAGAAGGAAAAAATTGACAAACCAGGTATGATAGTTGAGGAAGTTGAAAATGTTGTTGTCAAGGATGGAAACCTCAAGCCTCTCTGCAAATTGTATGAAACCTTTGACAAATTAGGTCAAAGAATTCTTAAGGAAGAAACAATAAAACATCTAAACATTTACAATAAAGTTCTTGTTGAAATTATCTCTGGTCTACCCAAGAGTCAATATGATGTTTTGGAGGCAAGAAGAGTAACTACTAGAACATAAGAAGAGCATATGAGAAAGAGAATTCTTGCAAACTTATGTTCGGAAATGTCTATTGAGGAGATGAATTCACTCCTGAAAAAATCCAAATAGGAATTCAAAAGATAAATAAGGGTGAACAAACTTATCATCGGTGCAATTGATGTTGTTTCTAAGGAAACCAAGAAAATCCTGGAAGCATTTCTATCAAGAAACAAGATCAATGTTGAAGAAGTTACTAATTCGATAAATAAAGAGGTGGGTGTAAATGAGGAGAATGTGAATGTATCTGATCCTCTAGAATTTGAGGATATTTAGATTCCTTCTGAGGTGGATAAAATAAAGGTACCTATGGAGACTGAAGCTCCTATGGCTGTCTTAGCTGAGGAAAAGGAGATGCCCTATGAAGAAGTTGAAGTTCCTAAATGCAATCAAGAAACAATCTGTAAAGGTCCAGAACTTGAAAAAGAAAAAGTTTAAGTTTAGGATATTCCAGTGGAAGCAAGAGACACTACCGAGGCAGTGAAGAAGCTTCTGGTAGAACAACAGGAAGAAATTGATCCTGAATTGGTTGAAGGCCAAATCAATCTATCAACCTTGTCCCCGATTCATATAGTGAAGCTCGCATCATTTTCACAAGCTAAGGCCAGTGAAAAGATTCTGAATTCTCACATTGAGGACAATGAATTATTAAGTCTTGCATCCAGAGTTCTAGAGAAAATTAGAAGGATCCATCCGGTTCATCCTCTAGTGAACTAAAGAAGCTCATAAATTCTATAAGTACTCATTTTGAGTCTCTTAAAAAATTAGCCATAGATAAAGTGCAGAAAGAGTTTAATGGAAAAACATTTAGTTGGCTGAAGGAAGTGATTGCAAAAGATAAAACTCTATTAGCCACCTGTATGAAGAATATTCAAGGTTCTATATCTAAAGCTGGAAAATCCTATAAGTCATGTTTGGTTTTGTCCAAGTTTACTAAAGATTATGAGAAGAAGGTGAAGGATTTTGAAAAACAATTGGCTATCATTTCTAATGCTTTGATCCTTTAGTTTGTGATGTTGCTTAACAAGAAGGTCAAGTATATCTCTATTTAAAAAAATACTTACCTAAAGAATGAAAATGATATGATTGTTGGGAGAGTATGTGAACTTAGCAGAATAATTTGTCCAAAGATTGAATTAATGGTGAGTGCATTGAAGGAAGCCAAAGATGTTATGGTAGTTAGTGACCCAATAAATCTTGAATCTACAAAAACTCAATCTTATTTAATGTGTGGTCACATAACAATCCTGGAGAGTCTTAAAAAGGTTTGCGACAAAAATTTAAGAGTGGTGAAGCAAGATTTTTCAGATGTATTCAAAATTGTGTAAGTTACAAGTTCATGTCTGTACAATTTTGAAATTTTGTTTCGGTTTCCCTAGTTTTTGTCATTGATGTCCAAGGGGGAGAGGTGTACAACAAAAAATGTGTATCGATCTTAGGGGGAATTTATTTTCTAAGCTGAGATTGAAGATTCTTTTTGAAGTTTTGAAGTGGCAATGTAATTCATGTTGGTTTTGATTCGACACTTAGTCATTTTTCACTAAGTGCTGCCATCAATGCCAAAAGGGGAGATTGTTGGAAAAGAGACACTGCAATTTTTTTCTGGTGTTGTAATTGATGGCAACCCTATTCGGTGTTTGGATCCACATGTCATCATTTTCTCATATTGGCAAGCAAATTGAAGTCAATCAAGGAAAAATAGAGCATCTAGCAGTTTTGTGTTCATCGATTCACTTGCAAATTTCTATTGTTATTTTGATTTGTGGATCTCATGGGAGGATTATCAGTACATTTCTTGTGTTGTCTGAAATTCTCAATGCCTCATATCAAGCTTTGTGTAAGTTTGGAGATTTGGTTGCTTATCTTTCCGCTCATCAGTGTTTTGTGGCCGACCTAGTTGATATCAAGTTGCAGATATCCTAGGAGTGTTTATTCAAATGTTTTTATATTTGATCATCTTGATTTAGGTCCAAGCTAAGTTGTGGCCAACCGTTGTGGATGCACATTGAATATAACTCTTGATTTGAGCCGAAAATTGTAAATGTTCTTAAGTTCTATTGGAGTCGACATATTGTGATTAAATTGCTAGTCATGGATATATATAAATGATCAACTATATAATTTTGATATGCATGTATGGTGTGTCAATGTTTGTTGTGAATATTAGAAGGGTGATTGAGTAATTTTATGCACATTTTTACTTGCGCATAAATATTCTTTGGTGTGAGTCAAAGCACAACAAATCAAAAGTGTAGAATCAGTTAGAAGGATAGAATATTGACTACTGAGCCTAACTAGAACTATAATAAAGAATTTGTGGATGCTACTCTCTTAGTTCATTCTCTTGTATCTAATCCAAATCCTTGTAACATAGTGTTCCTTTCTATTTTGAGTAGTGAGAGCGCTAGGCAGTGAGCTTGAATGCAAGTGCATTCCCATATTGTAAAATTCCTTTTGAGTATACCCAGATCATATTGTGGATTGTCCATCCACCGTGGTTTTTCCCCTAACAAGGTTTCCATGTAAAAATCCTTGCTTTATGGTGTTGTGGTTGTTTTCTTTTTGTTTCTGCATATTACTCTTGTTTGAATTTCTTAAGTGGGTTAAAGATCATAATAATGAAGTTAATTTTTTCACAACACTGATTCACCCCCCTCTTAGTGTTTCTTGTTTCCAATAGGAGGAATAGAGATAGAGAGAGAGTGGGTGGGAGAGAGGTAATTGAGAGAGATGGAGAGAGAGAGAGTAGGGGGAGAGAGAGAGAGAGGGAGAGAATGAGAGAGTTATGTAGGTAGGGTGCTAGAGGGAGAGACTTGAGAGATAGGTAGTGAGAAGGAGTGCGAGGGAGAGGGAGTGGGAGAGAGAGGGAGCGAGAGAGAGGGAGTGTGAGAGTGAGAGACCTGAGAGAGGGAGAGGGTGTGGGAGGGAGTGACTTGAAATAGATGGAGAAAGAGATGAGGGTGGAGTGAGAGGGACTTATCTAGGTAGGGTGGGAGGGATAGGTAGAGAAAGAGGGAAGAGAGAGAGAGTTACCTAGCTAGGGTGCTAGAGGGAGACACTTGAGAGAGAGGGGGGTGGGAGGGAGACACCTGAGAGATAGGGAGAGAGGGAGAGTGGGAGAGAGAGGGAATGATTGAGAGGAAGTGGGAGGGATATAGAAAGATAGATAGGGGGAGTGAGATAGAGTGGTATGAATTGATTGAGTGAGAGGTACGTAGGAAGAGGGAGAGGGTAGATAGAGACAATTAGAGAGGGTAGCAAGGATGGAGGGAGAGAGAGGTGAGATGGATAGGTAGAGAGAAAGGGATAGGGGTTGAGGGTATATGTTTGATGGATTAGGGTGAAGGACAAATAGGCTTGAGGGTTTAGGGTATTGGATTGAGGGTATATGGTTGAGGGATTAGGGTTGAGGGTAGAGGGTATTGGGTTGATGGTAGAGGGTAGAAGGTTTAAGGTTTTAGGGTTAAAGGGTTTAGGGTTGAGGGTTTAGGGTTAATGGTAGAGGATTTAGGGTAAAAGTTTGAGGGTCCAATGTATAGGGTAGAGGGTATAGGCATTGAGGGTTTAGGGTTTAAGGGTTGAGGGTTGAGGGATTAAGGGTTGAGGTTGAGGGATTAAGGGGTTGAGGTTGAGAATTGAGGGTTGGAGGATTTAATGGTTGTGGTAGAGGGCAGAGTTTAAGGGTTTAGGGTTTAAGTGTTGAGGGTTTAGGGTAGAGAATTTATGGTAGTGGGGTTGAGGATTAGGGTTGAGGTCCAATGGTAGGGCAGAGGGCATAGGGTTGGTGGGATTAGGGTTTAAGGGTTGAGAGTTGAGGGTTGAGGGTTGACGGTTGAGGGTTGAGGGTTTAAGGGTTGAGGGATTAGGGTAGAGAGTTTACTTTGGTTTAAGGGTTGAGGGTAGAAGGTATTGGGTTGAGAGTAGAGGGTACTTTAGGGTTTAAGAGTTTAGGGTTTAAGGGTTTAGGGTTGAGGGTTTATGGTTTAGGGTTGAGTGTTAAAGGGTTTAAGGGTTGAGGGTTTAGGGGTGAGGGATTACTGATTAGGGTAGAGAAGGAGCAATGTATGGAGGGAGAGATGGAGGGAAAAGTGAGATAGAGAGGAGAAAAGAGATGGGAGGGACAAAGATATAGGATGGTTGAGGATCCAATGTATAGGGTATAGTGTTTAGAATTGAGGGTATAGGGTTGGGGACATATCAGGTTGATGGTTTAGGGTATTGGGTAGAGAATATAGGGTTGAGGGATTAGGGTTGAGTGTAGAGGGTAGAATATTTAAGGGTTTAGTGTTGAGGGTTAAGGGTTGAGGGTAGAGGGTATAGGGTATAGGTTTGAGGGTATATGGCTAAAGAATGATGGTTGAGGGTCCAATGTATAGAGTAGAGGGTATAGGGGTTGAGGTTTTAGGGTTTAAGGGTTGAAGGATTAAGGGTTGAGGGTTGAGAATTGAGAATTGAGGGTTTAGTGTATAGGGTAGAGGGTTTAAGGGTTTAGGGTTCAAGGGTTGTGGATTTAAGGTTGAGGGTTGAGGGTTGAGGGTATAGGGTTTATGGATTAGGGTTTAGGGTCCAATGTATATGGTAGAGGGTATAGGGGTTGATGGTATAGGGTTGAGGGATTAGGGTTGAGGGTCCAATGTATATGGTAGAGGGTATAGGGGTTGATGGATTATCATTTAAGGGTTGAGGGTTGAGTGTTTAAGGGCTGAGGGATTAGGGTAGAGAGTTTACTTGGGTTCAAGGGTTTAAGGGTTGAGGGATTAGGGTTGAGGGTAGAGGGTATTGGGTTGAGGGTAGAGGTTAGAGGGTTTAAGGGTTAAGGGTTGACGAGTTTATGGTTTATGGTTGAGTGTTTAATGGTTTAAGGGTCAAGGATATAGGATTTAGGGATTAGGGTAGAGAGGGAGGGATGGATGGAGAGTGGGATGGAGGGAGAAGTGAGATAGAGAGGAGAGAAGAGGAGGGAGAGACAAAGATATATGAGGGTTGAGGATCCAATGTATAAGGTAGAGGGTTGAGAATTTATGATATAGGGTTGAGTACCTATAGGGTTGATGGTTTAGGGTATTGGGTTGAGGGTATAGGGTTGAGAGATTAGGGTTGATTGTAGAGGGTAGAAGATTTAAGGGTTTAGGGTTGATGGTTAAGGGTTGAGGGTATAGGGTTTATGGTATAGGTTTGAGGGTATATTGTTGACGGATTAGGGTTGAGGGTCCAATGTATAGGGTAGAGGGTTAAGGTTTCAAGGGTTGAGGGTTGAGGGATTAGGGGTTGAGGGTTAAGAATTGAGGGTTGAGGATTTAATGTATAGGGTTGAGGGTAGAGGGTTTAAGGGTTGAGGGTTGAGGGTTTAAGGTTCAGGGTAAATGGTTGAGGGTATATAGATGAGGGATTATGGTTGAGGGTCCAATGTATAGAGTAGAGGGTATAGCGGTTGAAGGATTTTGGTTTAAGGGTCGAGGGTAGAGGGTAGAGGGTAGAGGGTTTAAGGGTTTAGGGATTAAGGGTTGAGGGTTGAGGGATTAGGGTAGAGATTTTACTTGGGCTTAAAGGTTAAGGGATTAGGGTTGAGGGTATTGTGTTGATGGTACATGGTAGAGGGTTTAAGGGTTTAGGGTTTAACGGTTGAGGTTTGAGGGTTGAGCATTTAGGGTTGATGTTTTAGGGTTGAGCGATTAGGGTAGAGAGGGAGTCATTGATGAAGGGGGATATGGAGGGAGAAGTCAGATAGAGAGAATGAGAGAAAAGGAGGGAGAGACAAAGATATATGAGGGTTGAGGATCAAATGTATAGGGTAGAGGGTTGAGAATTGAGGGTATAGGGTTGAGGACCTATAGGGTTGATGGTTTAGGGTATTGGGTTGAGGGATTAGGGTTGAGGGTAGAGGGTAGAAGGTTTAATAGTTTAGGGTTTAAGGGTTTAGGGTTGAGGGTTAAGGGTAAAGTGTTTAGGGTATAGCTATGAGGGTATATGGTTGAAATATTAGGGATGAGTTTCCAATGTATAGGGTAGAGGGTATATGGGTTGAGGGTTTAGGTTTTAACAATTGAGGATTGATGAATTAAGGGTTGAGGATTGAGAATTGAGGATTGAGAGTTTAATGTATAGGGTAGAGGGTAGAGGGTTTAAGGGTTTAGGGTTTAAGGGCTGAGGGTTTAAGGTTGATGGTAGAGGGTTGAGGGATTAGGGTTGAGGCTCCAATGTATAGGGTAGATGGTATAGGGGTTGAGGGAGTAGGGTTTAAGGGTGGAGGATTGAGGGTTGAGGGTAGAGGGTAGAGGGTTGAGGTTTTAATGGTTGAGGGATTAAGGGTTGATTGTTGATGTATTAGGGTAGAGAGTTTTCTTGGGTTTAAGCATTTAAGAATTGAGGGATTAGGGTTGAGGGTAGAAGGTATTGGGTTGAGGGTAGAGGGTAGAGGGTTTAAGGGTTTACATTTTAAGGGTTGAGGGTTGAGGATTGAGGGTTGAGGGTTTAAATTTGAGTTTTTATGGGTTTAAGGGTTGAGGTATTAGGGTAGAGAGGGAGGGATGGATGGAGGGAGAGATGGAGGGAGAAGTGAGTTAGAGAGAAAGAGAGAAGGGGAGGGAGGGACAAAGATATATGGGGGTTGAGGATCCAATGTATAGGGTAGAGGGTTGAGAATTGAGGGTATAGGGTTGAGTACCTATAGGGTTGATGGTTTAGGGTATTAGGTTGAGGGTATAGGGTTGATGGATTATGGTTGAGGATAAAGGGTAGAAGGTCTAAGGGTTTAGGGTTTAAGTGTTTATGGTTGAGGGTTAAGGGTTGAGGGTAGAGGGTCTAGGGTATAGGTTTGAGGGTGTATGGTTGAAGGATTAGGGTTGAGTGTCCAATTTACAGCCTGGTAGAGGGTATAAGGGTTGATAGTTTAGGGTTTAGGGGTTGAGGGAGATTAAGGGTTGAGGGGTGAGAATTGTGGGTTGATGGTTTAATGTATAGGGTAGAGGGTAGAGGGTTTAGGTTTTAAGGGTTGAGGGTTGAGGGTTTAAGGTTGAGGGTAGAGGTTTGTGGGTCTAGGTTTGAGGGATTAGGGTTGAGTCTCCAATGTATAGGGTACATGGTATAGGGGTTGATGGATTAGGGTTTAAGGGTTGAGGGTAGAGGGTAGAGGGTTGAGGGTTTAAGGGTTGAGGGTCGAGGGATTAGGGTAGAGAGTTTACTTGGGTTTAAGGGTTTAAGGGTTGAGAGGTTAGGGTTGAGGGTTGAACATAGAGGGTAGAGGGCTTAAGGGTTGAGGGTTTATGGGTTTAAAGGTTGAGTTTTTAGGGTTGAGGGGTTAGGGTAGAGAGGGAGTCATGGATGGAGGGGGGGATGGAGGGAGAAGTTAGACAGAGAGAATGAGAGAAAAGGAGGGAGGGATAAAGATATATGAGGGTTGAGGATCCAATGTATAGGGTAGAGGGTTGAAAATTGAGGGTATAGGATTGAGGACCTATATAGTTTATGGTTTAAGCGTATTGAATTGAGGGTATAGGGTTGAGCGATTAGGATTAAGGGTAAAGGGTAGAAGGTTTAATGGTTTAGGGTTGAAGGTAGAGGATTTAGGGTTTCAGTGAATTGTCAACCTAACTTGGCTTGTTTGTAAAAATGGGTCCAAAAAATGGGGTCTCCCAGTGATTTGACCCCATTTCTCGGACCCATTTTTTCAAATAGGTCAGGTTAGGTTTCTAGTTTCATTGAATTGGAAAGCTAGTAGGTCCACTAGCTTTCCAATTTGGTGAAATTGGCAATGTAGTGGCCTATCTAAAAAATTGGGTCTAATAAATGGGATCTATGGGTGATGGAGACCTCATTTCATGGACCCATTTTTTCAAACAGGCCAAGTTAGGTTTCCAATTTCACCAAATTGGCAAGGTAGTGGACCCAATAACTTGCCAATTCAGTGAAATTGGCATAAATTAGGGAGACCCCATTTCTTCGACCCATTTTTTCAAATAGGCTAAGTTAGGTTGCCAATTTCACTAAATTGGCAAGCTAGTAGGCCCACTAGCTTGCCAATTCGATAAAATTGGAAACCTAACTTGGCATGCTTGAAAAAATGTGTGCAAGAAATGGGGTCTCCTAGTAATTTATGCCAATTTCTTGGACCTAGTGCGAGCGAGGTGCAACGCTCTCCAGACTATGGACACACAATGTTAGATAAGGGAAAGGTAATTGAACTCAAATTTGATTGAATTAAGATTTATAAGATATTTTATTGATTATGCATACATTGACATAGATTCATAGTTTCATATGTACTTGTCATTTTTATGTACATGTGGTTGTGAGCTATACATCATTGTTGATAAGTGCCACAACATTTGAAGGAGTAGGTATTCAAACACCTGAAGGAGGAGGTGTTGAAACACCTAAAGGAGATACAGAAAAAGATCAGCCTAAAGAGGTATGTGTTTATTTTGTTTTGTGCTTGGTAAATATGTTCTTATTACTGAAAATTCTATGCTAACTTGGATCAATTTCATGTTTTTGTTCACATATATAGATTGATGTTACAAAAGTTGGTTTGGTTAGTTCTTTGAGAGGGGTATATTCTAGGACTCCTGACCCTTCGAAGAGACGTATATTTCAGGTAATCAAGGTTTCAATTTTAGAGCTCAATTATAATTCAATGTGTATTGATTTTTATGTTAATTATTCGATTTTAAATTATATAGTATAACTAATCTCAATTGTGGTTTGACTTTTTCTTGTGTACCTTCAGAGCCAATGAGTGCTTCAAAGAGGCTCCATTTTGATGATCCACCAATAGTTTAGGATGAGATAGACATTTTGGCATGTAAATATTGAATAGATACCGAGATGGCATATGCCACATATTGTAAAACTTTGTTTGAGTTGGCGTTGATGCCATTATTGTATATGGGCATACACTTGATTATTGGATAATTTGATAGATATAGAAGTTGACAATCAAAATTTTATTTCCTCCTCATGTGCATGATTAAACTCTTTGAAAATTTAATCAAGTGAGAAATGGTTAAATGTCAATGTATAATAGCATAAAAAGAATGGTTAAATATTATGTAGTTTATATTCATATTGTTGATTAAATTGCATTGCACATCTTTCAAACTCAAAGCATTACTTCACATTGAATAAGTAACAACTAGATGCTGATAGATGAAAAAAATTCAATAACAATATAGTTTTTACAAAGTCAACCTAAGCAGTTATGCAATTACTTCACATTACATAACTAATAACTAGGAGTAGATATCAATTGCATTAGCTTGTCATGGAATTCTATGAGACCACATTTCTTTGAGGAAACTTGGCACAAAACTCACAAAAAATGAAAAGAAAGCACTCAAACAAACTTTAAAGGGATCTCAGGCCTGCTACCCCCTCATTCCACACGCTATGCAACCATTTACTTGTGTTAGTTTTATGATCAAATTTAATGCATATAAAATTAATTCTAAATCAAACACAATAACACAACAAATACCCTGGGAAAACCCTCCTCTTGAGGGAGAAAAAACCAGCCAATAATATCACTTATATTATTGAATCACAATAGGAACTCCTTTACAATGAAGGCCGATAATGAGGCCTAATAATATGCACCACAAACTGATGCCAACACAACAATACAATGATGTAATTCTTAAATGATAATCCTCAGCCTTCTCACAATAACTCGATCTGCACTTGAAGAGTTTCTCACTAACTCGCACTTGATATGAAATGGAATGTATGAAAAATGTATGTCTCAAAACAATGAAATGTATCTAATATATATACAAGCTGAGAGAGATGCTACTCTTCACAATATAGGTCAGCCTCCAAAAAGAATGTGCATCCTCAAAGATTGTGCCTCCAAGATAGAAGTTGGCCTTCATAAAATAATAAATATTATTTGACATAAATCGTTCCTCAAGCATGTTGGCCTCTTCATAATTGCACCTCTTCATTAACTCGTATCTCTTGATGAATTAGCATTAATCACAAATTGATATATATATATAAATTAAATAGCTTTGGCTATATTTAATTTATTCTTATGTAGAGGAGATCGCTGGAAGGATATGACTGACACTGCAACAATCATCAACACTCCCTCTCAACTAGGGAGGATACTTTCAGCTGCACAAGGAAAATAACCTCATTGTGATGCCTAGTACTATGGCTACAACCATAAGTGAAAAGAAGAATATCATCTCATTGTGATATTAGATATTGCCTCAACACAATATCAACCATAATGGCTACAACCATACTATGATGTGTACAAGTGTTTATTGCAGACCTCAACTGAAACATCTAGAGGTGCTCTTCCGGTCAGCAACACAACCATCTTCTTTAGGTTCAGTAGGCTCCCTCTGAATCTTTAAGTAATCTTCCAGTCAGCAACACAACCATCTTCTTTAGGTTCAGTAGGTTTAGTTCCATGGCTGCAAGTTGTGACTTCACGCTTGATCATTTCTTTGGTTGGCATGACTTCCTCATAAGATGCCTCAAGATTTTCATTTCTAAGCAATCTCTCATCAACTTCCTATAATAGAGTTATCAACATTCTTCAAAAATCATAAGAATTTTTTTAGTACACTCAAGAGTTATCAAATGTCTTCTTGCAGTCTCAAAAGTTATATTGCCTCTTGGAATGAAAATGCTTATTTGCAGAACAAATGAATAAGAATAAGGTAGTTAAGGTGTTTGAAGTTATTTAGAGGTCACTTTTAGGGTGGAAGGCTTAAAAATACATTTTAAATGCAAAAAAAAGAATGAAATTACTTCAAACCAAGTTTGTGGAGAAGCTAATTATGTTACCCACAGTTTCCCTTAATAGTCCAAAGTGCTAAAATATAGCAATCTTTGAAGGTCTATTTTTTAGAGACCGTGATGCTTACAGACTCTCTGTTTGAGGCTATGGGATCATGTTGGGACCATCTACAAAAACCTCTCTCAGTTTTTACTATCTCGGAGGTGTTTTCTTGTGGTGATGACTTTTCAGTGCAGGGAAAAGTTGCCAGATGCAAGCAATGTAAAGTTGCAAAGTGGTGCAACTTTCAATCCGCAACTCATACGACCAAATAGACTATTCCAACACATCTGGATGGGTACGTTTACGCTAGGGATGGTCCTCTCTTGCACCCAAATGCACCGAATCACTCCGAGCTACATTGGATTGACGATTTCCCTTAAGAGTCCAAAGTGCTAAAAGGCAACAATCTTTGAAGGTCTATTTCTCAGAGACCGTGATGCTTACAGAATCTCCGTCTGAGGCTATGGGATCATGTTGGGACCATCTACAAAAAATCTCTCAGTTTTTACTATCTCGAAGGCATTTTCCTATGGTGATGACTTTTCACTGGAGGGAAAAGTTGCTAGATGCAAGCAGTGTAAAGTTGCAAAGTGGTGCAACTTTCATTCCACAACTCATACGACCAAACGGACTATTCCAACACGTCTAGATGGGTGTGTTTATGCTAGGAATGGTCCTCTCTTGCACCCAAATATGCCGAATCACTCGGAGCTACATTGGAACGACGATTTCCCTTAAGAGTCCAAAGTGCAAAAAGGTAGCAACCTTTGAAGGTCTATTTCTTAGAGACCGTGAGGCTTACAGACTCTCCGTTTGAGGCTATGGGATCATGTTGGGACTATCTACAAAAAAAATTCTCATTTTTTTGCTATCTTGGAGGCATTTTCCTGTGGTGATGACTTTTTAGTGGGGGGAAAAGTTGCCAGATGCAAGCAATGTAAAGTTGCAAAGTGGTGCAACTTTCATTCCACAACTCATACGACCAAACAGACTATTCCAACATGTCCAGATGGGTACGTTTACTCTAGGAATGGTCCTCCCTTACACCCAAATACGCTGAATCACTCTGAGCTACATTGGACCAATGATTTCCCTTAAGAGTCCAAAGTGCTAAAAGGAAGCAATCTTTGAAGGTCTATTTCTCAGAGACCGTGATGCTAATAGACTCTCCGTCTGAGGCTATGGGATCGTGTTAGTACCATCTACAAAACTTATCTCAATTTTTGCTATCTCGGAGGCATTTTCCTATGTTGATGACTTTTCAGTGGAGGGAAAACTTGCCAAATGCAAGCAGTGTAAAGTTGCAAAGTGGTGCAACTTTCATTTCGCAACTCGTACGACCAAACAGACTATTCCAACACATCCAGATGGGTACGTTTACATTAGGAATAGTCCTCCCTTGCACCCAAATACGCCGAATCACTCCAAGCTACATTGGATTGGTGATTTCCCTTAAGAGTCCAAAGTGCAAAAAGGAAACAATATTTGAAGGTCTATTTCTTAGAGACCGTGATGCTTACAGACTCTCCATTTGAGGCTATGGGATCATGTTGGGACCATCTACAAAAACCTCTCTCAGTTTTTGCTATCTCGAAGGAATTTTCTTGTGGTGATGAATTTTCAGTGGAGGGAAAAGTTGCTAGATGCAAGCAGTGTAAAGTTGCAAAGTTGTGCAACTTTCATTCCACAACTCGTATGACCAAACGGACTATTCCAACACATCCATATGGGTAATTTTACTCTAGGGATTTTCCTCCCTTGCACCCAAATACGCTGAATCACTCTGAGCTACATTGGACCAACGACTTCCCTTAAGAGTCCAAAGTGCTAAAAGGCAGCAATCCTTGAAGGTCTATTTCTCAGAGACCATGATGCTTACAAACTCTCCATCTGAGGCTATGGGATTGTGTTGTGACCATATACAAAAACCTCTCTCGGTTTTTGCTATCTTAGAGGTATTTTCCTGTGGTGATGACTTTTAAGTAGACGAAAAAGTTGCCAGATGCAAGCAGTGTAAAGTTGCAAAGTGGTGAAACTTTCATTCCGCAACTCATATGACCAAACCGACTGTTCCAACACATTCGGATGGGTATGTTTACGCTAGGGATGGTCCTCTCTTGCATCCAAATATGCTGAATCACTCTGAGCTACATTAGACCGGTGATTTCCCTTAAGAGTCTAAAGTGCTAAAAGGCAACAATCTTTGAAGGTCTATTTATCAGAGACTGTGATGCTTATAGAGTCTCTGTCCAAGAATATGGGATCATGTTCTGACCATCTACAAAAACCTCTCTTGGTTTTTCTATCTCGGAGGCGTTTTACTGTGTGATGACTTTTCAGTGGAGGGAAAAGTTGCCGATGCAAGCAGTGTAAAGTTGCAAAGTGGTGCAACTTTCATTCTGTAACTTGTACGACCAAACAGACTATTCCAACACATCTATATGGGTATGTTTACGCTAGGGATGGTCCTCTCTTGCACCCAAATACGCTGAATCACTCTGAGCTACATTGGACCAATGATTTCCCTTAAGAGTCCAAAGTGCTAAAAGGCAGCAATCTTTTAAGGTCTATTTGTCAGAGACCGTGATGCTTACAGACTCTCCATCTAAGGCTATGGGATCGTGTTGTGACCATCTACAAAATCCTCTCTCAGTTTTTTCTATTTCGGAGGCATTTTCCTGTGGTGATGACTTTTCAGTGGAGAGAAAAGTTGCCAGATGCAAGCATTGTAAAGTTGCAAAGTGGTGCAACTTTGATTCTGCAACTTGTACGATCAAACAGACTATTCCAACACGTCTGGATGGGTACGTTTACGCTAGGAATGGTCCTCTCTTGCACCCAAATACATCAAATCACTCCGAGCTACATTGGACCGAGGATTTCCCTTAAGAGTCCAAAGTGCTAAAAGGAAGAAATCTTTGAAGGGCTATTTCTTGAAGACTTTGATGCTTATAGACTCTTCGTCTAAGGCAATGGGATTTTTTTGGGACCATATACAAAAACCTTTCTTAGTTTTTGCTATCTCGAAGGTATTTTTCTGTGCTAATGACTTTTCAGTGGAGGGAAAAATTGCTAGATGCAAGCAATGTAAAGTTACAAAGTGGTGCAACTTTCATTCCACAACTCGTACGACCAAACGAACTGTTCCAACACGTCTGGATGGGTACGTTTACATTAGTGATGGTCCTCTCTTGCACCCAAATACACTGAATCACTCCGAGCTATATTGGACCGAGTGAAATTAGGTGAAAAATTGATGCAAACACAAGGGCACAATCACAAATTCTTTGCAACCTGCCTATTTGAGGTATCTAACAAGATTATTCTAACCTCTTTGGACAGTCCAAAACTCCCTTAAAACTTGACAAGCAACTAAATACACATTTCCCTCTTTAACCCCCTTAAACCCTTGTACTAGTGAGAAACTAGTTTTTGTCCAATTACTCCACAATCTTCCAAAACACCAGACAAACACATGACTGATTCAAACACCCATATCTAGGTTACACAACATATATGAGAAACAACATAGACTCCTTTGGACCAGCGTTGAGTTCCTATACATTCACCCTTCAACAGGCTACTCAATTAGCCCAAAAATGCAAAGCAGCATACCTTCAAACACCACATAGACCCCTGAAACCTTGGGACAGCAAATAAATTTCCAAGAAAACAAATATTTTGTAATTGGATTCCATTTGTACAGACCTATAACTGTTAAATAAAAAAACCCTTGTTTTTAGTGTAATTCTTGAGGGTTTATTGGATGTAGCACTTCCACAACCTTTCAGACTTTGCCACCACCTTAGACACCTTTATTTAGGCCCCAATATGCTTAGAAAAAAAAGAAACTTCTTGTATCTTAGAGATTTTTGCAAACCCTAGGGTAAAAACTCTATTTTCAAGTGAAAAAATACCACCATTTTTAGACCTTTAACTCTTCATTTTATTTCAAAACCCAGTTCTCCACACCTTCCACTCTTGAAATAACTTCAAGATGTGTAATAACGTTTCTACATAAATTTTTTATACAAAAATGCTTGAATGGCTTGTGCATAGGCAAAAAACATAAGAAAAATAGTAAAATATGAATTGAGCAATTGAAATTTTATTGATTCAAATAAAAAACTCCTTCAACCAAAACCATTATTGATAGTTTAAAACCACAAACCACTCCAACGTGTAATTATAATAGCACTCAAGATAGAATCCATGAATAGATAATGTATTTGACCAATAACTCTTCGAGAGCACAAATTCCCAAAACTAGCACTCCACTATGAACATATCAACTAAGTAGGAACCCATAACATTATGGAAAGATGATCCACTTCTCCCAATGTAACTCCCAAGCATTACATGTGAGAGATTATCAATTTCATTGATGGCAACGATGGTCAACACCTCATGATCATTCAAGTACTCATTCTAACAATACAAGAGATTTACACATCAAATTGCAAGTGAATATAATTTACTATATCTTAACATAAAAAATGCAAAACATAATAGAAAAATGTATCAATGACGTACAAGGATGTATAAGAAAGTTCAAATTTGAAAATAGAATGTAAACTTAGAAAAGTGTAGATTTGAAAACCTTAATAATGTAAAACCCTAAAAAGAAGGTTGGATCAAGTGTAGGATTGGTTGGGCTCAACAAAATATAAAGAAAAAAAAGTTTATTTATGAAGTTAACCTAGGATAATTAAGTAAATGCAACGAATCAAACACAATCAACCTAACATAATTAAGGGTTACTCTAGATGTTCAAATTTGTTACTCATTTTTATTGCATTGAATCAAAATGTATCACTATTAATTGCTCCAATGCTATAAGATAAATGAATGTTTTCATGGTTATAATGAATATATTGTATGTTATTAATGCTAGCGTATATCATCAAATTATGCCAAAAATGTGTTTAGTCAACTGAAAGTGGGTGAATGACGCCACTTAGCCAAAAGTTTGAATTTTGAATTTTAAAATGAAAGGGAATAGGTTTGTGACCATGAGGTCACCCTTGTAATTGAAGAAGTGTCCTAGAATGGGTTAATAGTTAAATCTAAGTGGCTAACAATCAATTCCAGGTGGCTAATGGATAAATGAGGGAATACCTATTGGTGAATGTGATAAATGGGAAAATAAGGTAAATGTATAGATGTGTGTGAATAAGAATAGGATAGGTCTAATTATATAGTGATTTAAGTATGCAAATTGATAAAAGGCTAGAGAGATGAGCTTGAATTTAGATGTTGAGTCACTACGTACATGTATCAAGACATTTCTTCAAAATAGACACAAAATTGTGTGGGAAATGACATGGTATGCACAAATTTTACTATTACAATTACACACATATTGATTTACAAATGCTTTGCATATAGATTAAATTTACTTCAAAAGTAATACCTATTAATACTTCTTCTTTAAGAAAGAATGATTATGTATTCTCTAATAAAAATTTCACCATAACAAGACTTCTTGCAATTACTTCAATTGTAGCATACATAATTTCATATTGCACCTATCAATGTGCCCATTACATCTTCACGTGTGATTGCTAGTATATGTATGTCTCTTCAAAAAACATAGATGGTTAAGCTCTATCCTTACTCTTTGAGTAAGAGATAGTAGGGGAGAGGACTAGATAGTATTACAAAACCTGGTTCAAATGAGCATACCGACAGGAAATAACCAGGAAGAAAACCTTGGTTGTAGCTCGATTAAGTACAAAATAGACCCCTTTACAAAACCTATGAGTTTCCAAAATACAGATCCCTTTACATTTTAAACATACCCTTTATAAAAGGTCTTCTAGACATTTGACCCCATATTTCAAAACACCATCGGGTATGATTATACAAACATTTCCACAAGCACTGTATAAAACTAATAGGGGGTTGCAGCTTAGAATAACCAATCTATATTATTCTAAATGACAAAATATGATGAGATGGTAATGCAAATATAAGACGCCAGAATAACCAATCTATATTGTTGCAATCTATCACATACCTCTTTGAAAGGATCAAAGCTAGCTATTATTGCAACAGGTCCATGATCAATTGTGTCAAGAATATCGCAAAAGTGGGAAAATGAGAAATCTATATCATCACAATAGAAAGATGCTTAGACTAACATATCTATATTAATCTAAACAACTTTGAATGATGATGAGTTGATGATGCAAACTATAAAATATGCATACCTCTTCGAAAGGATCAGAGTTGGCTATTGTTGTAGCAGGTCCATGATCAATCGTGCCAGGAATATCACAAAAGTGGGAAAATGAGAAATCTATATTGTCACAATAGAAAAGATGGTTAGACCAACATATCTATATTAATCTAAACAACCTGAATGATGATGAGTTGCGATGCAAACTATAAAAGACACATAATTTCAAATGACCGAAGAAGCTATTGTTGAAGTAGGTCCATGATCAATCTTGCCAAAATATTGCAAAGCGGTCATGTGTCAATACTATTAAAGACACCGCATTGCAATAATAAAATATCAAGATAAATAAAGAACACTAATGAACTTAATCATAATGAACATAAGCACTCTACCTTCCATTCTGAAAATGCTATTCAAGTGTGCTTGAAGGGTCATCTCTTTGCTTAAGAGTATCCAATATTGCTTCATGATCAACATTACTAAGTGTCCATAGTTGTTTTGTCTTTGGTCTGGCATGATGCTTCAACAACTTAAAATTTGTTGCTATCAGAAGATGCGAATACATGAGAATGGTTTTGTGTTTCTCGTAGTCTTCAAATGCAGGTATGCAATTATTTATAATCATGTATGTTCGCAACCAAGTTCCTACAACCACAACTGAACCTGTAGGATACATGAAACCATCATCATCTTCCATCGGTTGTGTTAGCTTATGCTTTACCCACACACATTGAGCCAACCAATAGTTTGATCTCTCTTCATTCCCTTGTGGTGCAACAACTACAAAAATATATGTCCTATCTATAGTAGATCTAAAAGCAAGTCGTAATCAACTGAACTTTCCATTGTGTCATTTGTCATGGATATTGTTTGAGTTAAAGGAGTTAGATACTATGGTACCCATGTATCCACCCACTCACTTGAATTTCATTGATCCCACTCGCACTGAATACAACTCTGATAGAAACAAGCCAACTCTCATGTCCAAATGGTCCATGTGCCTGCATTTGAGCTTCGAAATGAATGCATCTTTGAAGATTCTTTGATTGTATGACAATCCAATCTGCCTCCCACTATACCCTCCTCAACGAACCAAAAGAATATGTGCAGTGTTGAATCAATTATCCCTCGCTATGACAATGTTGAACTACACCAATCAACTATAGAATGTGCATCGCTGAATTTTGCTCCTGAAATCTTTAGTTGCTCCTTAACTAGATCTCTCTTTACACATGCACCTGCTCCATCATGCTCCCCTTTCCCATGTCCAGCTTAAAAAAAACTCCAAATATGAGGTAGACCCCTATCTACATGCATTCTACTGAACCAATAAAAAATACGAGCATTCTTGAATTGACCTATGCAATTATCTGACCAAATTAGATGTCGGCCCAATGCTATATCATGCTCCTACAAGAACTCAAAAAAATTCTTGAAACAATGTTGGACATACTCAAACGAGTGAGATCGATCAGCACTCATATAAAAATGATACTCTCTGATTATCTTTCAATCCTCCTCTGTACTATCAGGTGCATGTCTAAATGTTATGTGGACAAAAATAACAATCTGAATGGAATTGTAATATTAAGATTGTACCTCATTTTGTGGTTGCAATGTGTAGTTTTTTGCAAAATCAACCACTGATATAATAGTTCCAATCGAAAAAGAGTCCTTACACATCCTAAATTGTTGATCCAACCACTAAGACCTATGACTATTCCTTGCATACTTGTAGAAAAGATTTTCCTTAAAATCTGAAATAAAATCAGCAACACTGCATTCTTTTGTAACCAACTCACATCTAGAACCTTCACCTCCACTATGCAAAGTATATTTGACTATCTCATATGTCTTTTTCTCAACAAGCTTCTTTCCAAATTCATGTTCGGAACTCTCATGAAAACATTGAACAAATTTTGACAAGCCACCACATTGTGAGCACTTTGCATTTAAACAATCATTTCTATAGAAAAAGCAACCATCATCTCTAGAACATAAAAAAGATCTAGCAAGTCCCTTGATTATTTCGGAAGATGCATTGCACCACACTCCTACAACATTTCATTAGTATGCAAAGTAGAACGGATATAGCATAATAGCTCATGGTACATTGAAAAATCCACATGGTATTTGCAACAACAAGTATTATGAATCTTAAGAGGCACACAATCTTAAGAGGCACTAAAATATTGGTTGAAAAGTCTTCTAGCCCACAACCGAATAGTTCATGATGACCTCTTGCCTTCAAAATTGTTTATAATGTTCTCATCAAATTCAAGTAACCATTTAGGGGTTCTTAAAGGTCTTGAAAATTGGAATATGTCTTTCTTCCATACAAGGTTCTTCATTTCTTATGTAATTTGGTGAAACATAATTTACACTTGCTTCAATATTATGTTCAAAATCTTCATTTCCAACATTTTCACCTTGAACATTTTCAATATCAATTTGAATAATTTCATTCCCACCTCCCCAATATCATAGTTCAACATCTTCAACTAACATTTTCACCTTGAACATTTTCATTATCAATTTCAATATTTTCATTCCCAATTTCAATATCATGTTCAACATCTTCAAATCCAACATTTTCACCTTGAACATTTTCATTATCAATTTCAATAATTCTATTTCTAATTTGAATATCATGTTCAACATATTCAATTCCAACATTTTCACCTTGAATATTTTCACCTTGAACATCTTCAATTTCCTCTTCACTTGAAAGACCATAGGGGTTAGGTTAACCAATATTTAACATACCTTGTCTTCTCTTCCTATGACTTTCTCTATCTCTTTGTCTATATGCTTCAATTTCTTCTTTTGTAAGCTTTCTCTTATGTTTTTTCTTTCAATGACTGCTTCTCCCCATTATACCTCATAAAAGATGCTAAAAATCATTGCTTATGACAAATTTCAATAGAAGATGCTCCAAAAAGTTGATCTTTGTCTCTTCCTGTTTGAAACTGCATGTGTGTCACCTACAAACAAAATGTAGGGTCCGTTGGAATGCACAAAATGGCCCACATGGGGCTTTTCTATGGCCCACAAATCCAATATCAATTATGATATGATATCTGATTCATTTGAAAAAAAATTACGATACTTGTAACAGTATAATTTTTGTTCTACAAAATGGATATCTGATTTGTGTACACATAGACCTAAGGGTTAATGGTAGATGGTAGAGGGTTTAAGGGTTAAAGGTTTAGGGTTTAGGGTATATGGTAGAGGGTTTAAGGGTTAAGGTTTTATGACATAGAAGGTTATAAGGGTTTAGGGTTTCATGGTTAAGGGTATAGGGGAGAGAGATAGATGGACTGAGTGTGTGAGAGAGATAAAGGAAGGGAGGGTTAAGGGGAGAGGGTAGAGGGTTTGGCGGGTTAAGGAGAGAGATAGAGGGATTGGAGGAGAGAGACACCTAAGAGAGGGAGAGAGGGGTATGATGGAGAGAGTTGAGAGAGAGAGGTATGTGGAAAGAGACAGAGGGAGGCAGTTAAGGGAGGCAAACGGTCTGGCTGGCCAGGTTTAAGGGTTAAGGCCAAGGGTTAAGGGTTTAAGGGTAGAGGGGAGAAGGATAAAGGGAGTGAGTAAGTGATAGAAAGACCTAAGAGAGGGAGAAGTGGTAGGAGGGAGAGACATGAGATAGAGTGATTGAGTGAGTGAGAGAGACCTAAGAGAGAGAGTGGTGCTAGGAGGGAAATACTTGAGAGAGAGAGATAAAAGAAGGGAGGGTTAAGGGGAGAGGGTAGAGGGTTTAAGGGTTAAGGGGGGAGAGATAGAGGGATTGAGTGAGAGAAAGACCTAAGAGATGGAGAGGGGGTATGATGGAGAGAGTTGAGAGAGAGAGAGGGAGGGAGTGGGAGAGAGATAGAGGGAGGTGGGGTTAAGGGTAGAGGGTAGATGGTT
>VDFB02281492.1:410909409-410944439 GCA_007258455.2 Sequoia sempervirens
ATAATATTTAAATATTTTATATGTTAGTAATATTAATTAGTTTTATAATATTTATATATTAGTAATATATATATACATTAACTAAAATATAGAAATAATATTTAATTATTATACATAATAATATAATATATTATATATTAAATTATAAACTATATTGTATATTCTAAACTAGATATATTAAAATAAACTATAAAATATTTATTGCATTTTCTAAATCATTTATTATAAAGTATAAAACATTTTTTTGAAATCATATATAAACCAAATCGGATATCCGATTTAAAATGGATATCCAATTTGAAATAGATATCTGATATTTCTGACAAAGAATTTATTGCCTAGGGATTAGCCTCAGGCTTGCTTTGGTATTTGGCTTGGACATGCTAATCCTAAGAAGTCAATGCAAAAAACATGTTTGAGAACTCAACTTGTTTTTCTAGACTTCGTCCATGTGGCTAATGACTTTATTTTTAGCCAAAATTGATGAAACAAAAAAGGTTTGTAGAGGAGACTCTCAAATTTCCACCAATATAAATTGTTCTTTACTTTGAATTTAATATATAATTATTATTCATTTTCTATTAGAATTACGACTAAAGACCTGATTCATAGGCTGATTGAAAAATATCTATAACTTTCAAATGGTATCACATTTTTTGAATCCAAAATATGCGTCACATTCTATGCTTTGTATACTATAGGATTAAAAAAAAAAAACTGAATTTCATGAGTTTTGGCAGTTAAGGTGGTTAGACATACGAGTTTTATATTTTTAAAAGTTTTAATAAAAAATCATAATTAATTATTTACTTGGAAAAATTACAAAGGATATGGATCACATCAGACATGAGTCCTCTACTTATATCTAAAATCTTATAAAAAATATTATCATTTTATTGTGGCTAGGGTGGTCAAACAAACACCTACTTCTTATTTTTTCCCTAAAATTTAAGTACTAGTGCATTGATATTTCAAATTTTCACCAAATAGACTTTTAAAAAAGTAAAATAAACTTAGTAGTTTAGAAACTACATTC
This sequence comes from Sequoia sempervirens, assembly GCA_007258455.2. Taxonomy (NCBI): domain Eukaryota; kingdom Viridiplantae; phylum Streptophyta; class Pinopsida; order Cupressales; family Cupressaceae; genus Sequoia; species Sequoia sempervirens. Next base: position 410,910,446 of record VDFB02281492.1, read on the forward strand.
AATTTTCCACATATCCTATTCTTACATATTTTTGAAATAATATAGATAACTTATTCAAATTTTTATGTCAAGTTGCCTAACTTTGATTGTTCTGAATTTTCATTGCCAGTTAAGGGCCTATTTTTTCCATGATGATCCTGCACATACCCATCTGGATGATGATGATGATGATGATGATGATGAGGATGATTGGATCAAGGCTTGTAACAAGACTGGGAACAAGACCAAGGATATGATTAGATGATTTGTGCTAGATTGAATGGGGGAGGATTGGATTTGGATGCAAGATGAGGATGGAGGAATGGATGGGTGGATTTTGATAGATGAGAGGATGGGGGATGCATGCAAGATGATAGAAATGAAATGCAATCCTAATGCAATTTTCCATCTTCAGAGCACTAATTTTTGCTATAGCATAAGACACCAAGTGCCAGGGTATGTGGAACCAAGGCGTATTAGTGTCTAATGCATGAAACAAACACAACAGACAAGAAGCCTATCCCAACACCCCAAAGTCACGAAGACCTTGGTCAAGCCAGGTATTGAGATAACCACAAGCACAAAAGGATGCCACAATGTAACACAAGACCTCGAGGATCTTGGTGGGTACTAAGTGGGACAACCAAGAAGACAAAAATAGAAATAAAAAGATCAAAATATGCCCCTATGTTGACCAATCAAAGCACACCATAATATGATGGAGAGCTCAAATGATAAAAAAAAGCAAAAAGTATCAAAATATCGCAATCAATTTCAAATGTCCTTCGCCATAGGATCAAGGGGGTGGATGGGATTGATGAGGTCTATTAGCAAGGATGCATCCTGTTGAGACTGATGATAGATACTAAACTAAATGATCAATATGACATGGGACATTCATAACTGATTGGATTTTTAGATGCGAGTAGACCTTGCTTGTTAACAACTAGCTAAATAAGGGCATAAATTGATGACACAATGCAAGATAGACGACTGAAACATCCTATAGACCTAGGGGCTTGGGGGCCAATCAAAGATTACCTTGCCTATGTGAAATACCAGATCCCTCGTAGTTCAATAAAAAGGCTAACAACAGACCACAATGGAGACCTTGATGGATGGTAAAGATAGGATGGAGAAAAGGATAAAAGATTGATGATAGATGATAAAGGATCAGATGGACAAAGTAGAAAGACTGACGATAGGTGATAAAGGAACTCAGGGGGAGGATCAAATGATCGACCTTTCCTACGTGAAAGCGCAGGGGCAACGCAGTTCGAAAAGAGGACCAAAGACAAATGATGGATAAAAGATGATGAGATAACCCTAGATAAGGGGATAAAATGGTTGGACCGACACGATGGGACAAGATAGACCTATTGGATTGGATTGGAGGATGGTGATTACACAAAGCACAGGGATGGGATAGTTATCCAAATCATCAAAAGATGAATTGGGAGGATGATATAATAGGTAGATGAATGATGAGAAAGGATAGGAGATTGAAAAGATGTCTAAAAGAATCCAAAGTGATTATGATGAGGTAGATGGCATTGGGTTGCATTGAGGAAGGCCTATAGCTAGATACCTATGACAAGGGATTGTGAGATGGGATGAGGATAAAGATGAAAGAATGGATAGAGAGATAGGGATGGGGGATGGAAGGGATTGTTTGTATGGATAGGAAGATAAGGATTGGGAGATGAAAGGGATGCTAGGATAGATGGATAGGAAGATAAAGATGGGGAGATGGAAGGGATGTCGTGGTAGATGGAAAGGAAGATGAAGGGATGTTATGATAGATGATTTCTCCAAGGACTATGTCATAAAGGAAGTAAATGCCCCCACTATAGATATTTCATGTATGATGAGGCATGAGGGATGGAAGAAGATAAAGGAGATAACTAGAGAAGGAGAGGATGGGTGACTAAGGAATACGATAGAGCACAAATGAAGGGAATGTATACCAAGAGGTGTCCAAAGCATGCATAGATAGGTGCCCCTATTTTGATCGAGATCACAAGAAGGATGGAGGGATGGGAGATAAATGGGATATGATAGTAGGATGCAAAAGATAGGTGGGATGGAGGGGATGAATGACATATAGCAGGAAGATAGGTGCATAGTTGGAAGCATAGCTGAAAGCATAGCGGGTGGAGGAAATGCATATCAGGAAGCTACCCCCAAGTATGGGAAAGGAAAGATGGAGATTTACGTATGACACCTATTTTCTAGGTTTTCATCATGGTACTTATCCAAGGTGCTTGTTTACCAAGGTTTCACCATTGGAGGAAGGATTTCTCTTTACTATCTTATTTTATTGATCATTTTTTTTTTTCTAATTTTTTGGATATTTTTTGAATTTTTGGATAGCATGCAGAAGGAGATGGATAAGGATAGGGAGGCGAATAAGTGGATTTAGAAGACATGCAATAAGGATATGGATGAAGGAATCAAGCATCAAGTTATATATGAGGCATTAAGAGCCCCTGTTCGAACCGACTATTGGATGTTGGTACAACCTTATAAATGGATTATGCAAGAGGATGAATTAGAGGGATTTGATAAGGGAGATATGTGGGGTAATGGGTGGGGTGGATATGTGATGGGGAGATGTGTTCATGACCAACATTTGCACTTGTTGTGGTAAATGTGAAAAGATAAGAGGATGAATGGATGGAGAATGCGAGAATAATGGAGGAGATGGGATAGTGAATTTTGGGACATAAGGACCCAAAAAAGACTTAGGAGATGAAAGTGGGGTACAATTAGCTTTTGGATTAGCAACTTTCGATGTTGTTATAGATTTTTCTTTTGAAAGTATTTCATTTTTTTTCTTTGGGATCCACATGGTTTTGATTTTTTCTTTGGGGGCATTTGTGGCCTACGGATTTGATTTTGATTTTGGATTTTTTTTTCTTTCTTCAACATTTCATTTAGAGGGGACATGAGGAGCTTGAGGTTCATGTGGATCTTTAGATTTAGGCATTTTTTCTTTGGAATCCAAAGTGCTTTTACTAGCAATGGGATGGATGTGAGGAGATGAATGATGTGGAGCAATGGAGATAGACTTATGAGGATTATGTGTAGATGGAGAATGTGTAGGTATGTGATTTTGTTGATCCTGATTAGGGGACATGCAAGAGGGATGTTTATGATGGATGACATTAATAGGTGTTGGATGGATAAAAGGATGAGATGGAGGAGGTGATTTTGGGATATACAGACCCAAAGCAGATGGAGTGGGTGAAGGGACATAAGGACCCATGATGGATGGAGTAGATGAAGGATGGGAGAGGGTGTATGTAAGGATGTAAGGACCTAAAATGGATGGAGCAGATGAAGGAGGAATATGGATGGTTGTTTTGAGGTGATATGATGAAGGAGGAGGGATGGAAGCATATGATCTAGTGGAGTGATGGGAAGAGCCTATATTTCCTTTGGAAAAGGCTCGTTGAGGATGTCTAGAGGTTGTACCAACATCTTTAGATTGTGAGTTTTGGAAACTAGGTCCAAGACCTTGCATGTAGATTTGTTCTTTGACTTGGATGGGCTCCAAAATAACTTACTCATGAAGGCATAGAAATTTTCCTTAATAGTTCATTTTCTTGAGCATGCGATCCATGATAGGATTTGTGCTATTCTGAAAACATGATGTGATTCCATTATTAGGTGGAGGATCATGGGTGGTATATACACTGTGTTTTTCTTCTGCGAGGAGGCCACCATGGAAGAATGTGAGGGTACCAAGAGGATGTGCAAGTGGTGTGGGGGTAGTAATTTTAGGTGATGATGGGGGATTATGCAAGGGAGATGATGGGATAGAAGCATTTGGATGGGTGGTATCAGGAGAGGGATCAAGGGATATGATAGGATCTGGATTTGTGGTAGTGGGCTCATGCGATGGAGATGAAGATGGAGTAGTGGAGACAAGGGGATCATGGGATGGAATGGATGGGGGACTGTGATCTTGATCTGGAGAAGGGGATATGTTGGCATGCTTTGGATTAGACTCTTGGCATGACTCATCTTGTGTGGATGGCAGGATGACAAAGTGTTGGAGAGACTCTTCAAGTTGGGGAGATGGAAGGATGGAGGATTCGATGTAGTCATCGAATGTATTTTAGTGGATTGGATTTGGGCATCATCGATGGGCTCGATGATTCTTGGAGTAGGAGGTGGGTGTTCAATGGATTTAGTAGATGTGATGGTAGGAGATGGCTGCTTAGTGGATTCAGAGGATGTGTTTGTTTTGATAGTTTGAGTGGTGCTAGGGGTGGGATCATCAATGATAGGTGTTGGGTGGAGAAGGGTCTCGTCACTAATGACCATGGATGAGGGGTTGGGATGGCATGATTCCATAACTTCAAGGTGTGGAGTGGGAGATGTCTTCTTTTCTACAAGTCCTTGGAGAACTTCTAGAGTGAGAAACTTGAATATTCTAGGTTGAGATGGCATGGTAGAAGTGGATGAAGGATTAGGGATTGGTAGGGGATTAGGGCTATGGATTGGGGGACTAGGATTAGATGGGGAAATGGGATTGGGTGCAGGACTCGGAATAGATGGAGGATTAGGATTAAAGAGAGGGTTAAGGTAAGGATATTGGAACGGTGAATTAGGATGGGAAGATGGATTGTAGTGAGAGTATTGGGATAGTGGATTAGGATGGGAAGATTGAGATGGCAGATTAAGATAGTGAAATGTGGATGTCAGATTAGGATAACAAGATGTGGATGTTAGATTAGGATAGGTTGGTGTGAATGTAGGATTAAGATAGGAAGGTGTGAATGTAGGATTAGGGTGAGCAGATTGGTATGGAAGATTAGGGTAGTGGGTATATTCGGATGAAGGATTGAGATAGGAGGATGTGGATGGGGGATTAGGATAGTGGTATTGTGATGGCAGACTAGGATAAGAGGATGATGTAGATGAAGGATATGATAGATGTGATGGATGTCCCTTGTCAAAGGTAGCATAAGGAGCATGATTAGGCATGGATGAAGACATAACAGGATAACTCGAAGGGGTCATTGGATTTTGGAAAGCAGGTGGAGAAAGCTTACTAGAAATGATAGTGTCAAGAGAATCTATATCATATTCTTCTTGATCGACAAGACTTTCGTTATCGTTGTCAATGTAATTAGGGATTCCCTTGACCACTATTGATGGAGGATAAGGATTCATGATGATGAAAAGATAAAGAGAATGGATCAAATATTTTGGATGGGAATGAACTAAAGCTCAAATCAGAATTTAGGTCAAGCTCAGATTAGGATTGGACTAAAGTTTAGATTACGATGATTGGATGATGTGATGGGATTGACTATGACGATCGGATTTGATTATCAAAGGATGATTACGACACCAAATCTACTTCAAGATGGAAGTAGATTGATTGAGTCAAAGATGATTGGATAAGGATGTGATTGGGTTGGATTGGATTGGATTGATTGATTGATTGACAAGATTGACTGATGGATCAGATAGGATGACGAGACAGACTGTAAACCCCATTCAGAGATTGTCCTAGGTGACTTAGGATGCTGATTGATCGGATTAAAGGATAAATGTATGATTGCAGCACCAAATCCACTTTGAGATTGAAAATGTATTGATTGGGCCGATGATGATGATTAACTTAGGATAGATGAAAATCCTAAGTAGATGTTGATGATGATGATCAGATTAGATACTTTGGTCAATTTAGATAGTAATCTGAAGTTCAGGGGATTTGGATGGGGAAAATGATGATTTTTTTGGAGAAATGGATGATATGAATGGACAAATGACTACACGAAATGAGAGAATGAGGTTCAAAATAGATGAAATATTACTCGGAACGAGTAAACAGATGATCGAGAAGGATAAATGACTACTCAAAATGAGTAAGTTATAGTTGCTCACAATGGATGAATGATTCATGGAATGAGAATATGAAGGTTTGGAATAGATGAAATATTACTTAGAACTAGTAAACAATTGATTGGGATTGTTGAGCAAGAGTTCAAAATGATAGGAGGTTTGAAATGGATGAACATTTACTTAGAATGGGTAAACGAATGATCAGAATGACATAACAAGATTTCGAAATGATGAAAGGAGGTTTGAAATGGATGAACATTTACTTGGAATGAATAAACGAATGACCAAGATGACAGAACAAGAGTTCAAAAATGGGGTGTGAAAAGGATGGAGGTTTACTCAAAATGAGTAAATGGATGATTGGAATGACTAACAAGAGTTTTGGATGATAGATGAAGGTTTGAAATAGATGAATGTTTACACAGAACAAGTAAACGACTGATCGAAAAAGAGGGAACAAATGTTCGAAATGGATGAATGAAAGGTTAAAACAAGTAAATGATTGATTGGAATGAATGAACAAATGCTTAGATTAGGAGGTTGACTTGTGGAATGGATGAAAGGTTGAATAGGATGAAATTGAAGAAGACGAAGGGAGGGATCTTAAGATTTGTTTCGATATCCAACGATCTTGACTATAGATGGACTATAGCTCATATTAAGATTGGATTGAAGGATTTGATGGGATTGGTTTCGCCGATCAGATTTGGGAATTGGATATGTTCATTGTCTTTTTGCCAAGTTTTTGTTGCAAAGGGGAAAATTTTCCCTTCTAGGGCGACTATGCCCTCACAAAGGGGCGACTATGACCTCACATAGGGGTGAATTTTCCCTCTGCGGCGACTATGCCCTCATAGAGGGGCGAATTTTCCCTTTTTCAGGGCAGATTCACCCCATTGTGGGGAAAATTCACACCACTATGGGGAAAAATTTCCCCACTACTTTGTGGACTCTTTAAGTAGGTAAATGGGTTGTTAGAACGAAGAGACAGGCGATTGGAATGGGGTGTTAGATAATCGAATTATGAAAATAGATGATTGGATTGGGAAAATGAATGATAGGAGTGGATGAACAAGCACTCAGAACTAGTAAATGATTACTTAGAATGGACGAATGATTGAAAGCTCAAAACGAGTAAACAATTGATTAGAAAGGATGAACAACTCTCAGAATGAGGAGATGGATGCTTGGAATGGATGAAAGAGTACTCAAAATGAGTAAATGGAGGATCAAAAGGGATGAAAGACTACTTAGTCTAATGAATGTTGGAATGGCTAAGTGAAGGTTTGGAATGGCTAAATGGAGGTTTGGGATGATAAAATGGAGGTTTAAAATGATCAAATGGAGGTTTTTGGAGGTTTAGAATGACAAAACAGAGGCTTGAGATGATGAGATAAAGGTTGGGAATGATTAAATGATGGTTTAGAAGCTAAATGGATCCAAACGGGGTGATTTCAGCAGTTCAAGAGGGCAAATTCGCCCCTCTACAGTGACCAGGAGGGCATAGTTACCCTTCTGCAGTGACCAGGAGGGCACAATCGCCCTTTTGCAATAAATCAGAGGGCACAATTACCCTTCTATAGTAAAATAAAGGGAGCAGTCACCCTTCTGTAGTAAAATAGAGGGCGTAGTCACCCTTCCGCAATGAATAGGGACTTGGTTTGATGAAAATGATTATGGAAAGGACTTTAAAATGATAATAATAAGGCCAATTTGTCAAAAAGTTTACTAGTTTCTCACAAGAAAACACTTTTAAACAAACACGATCCTATGACTAGTGTTAAGGGTATGGCCAATGAGGTCTTAATCTATGATGCACAAGGTGTCTAGGGAGTCATTGATATACTCTCAGTACATGAGGCACAACCATGAACACCAGTCTATCACAAGCATGAGTTGGGAACCCCAGCGAGATACTGAAGGGCTTGGACCAACTCTTCACGTCTATCTAGGTATCACCCTAGCTTCGACGCTCTACCAATTATGACGCGAATGGATTGGGGTACAACTTTCACTCTCTCCCCTTTGTATACCCCACCAGTATGCGTGGTTGGAATCATCCCTTGGGGTGGTGAAATGCCCAAGAAGGTCCCACTAGAAAGAGAGAACTAATCATTTCCAACTACTCCCCAGGCTCACACGAAGTGCAAGGGGAAAGTGAAAACAAGCTAATGCCCCCTTTGGGTAGCATAAAAAGATAGACACAACAAGCAATGAATATTACTCTAGGCCTAATTAAACTATGTTCTTAGATTAACAAAAATAACAAGGATAGTTTTAAAAATATGAGCAAACGGATAGCCCTACAAGAGAATGTTAGTTGTTTTATCCTACATTCTTCATCAATTATACAAGAATATGCTGTAAAATGCTAGAAAAAAACAAATACCCTTGCAAGAAACAATGTCAGGGGGTGAGTATATGAAAACAACAAAAAATAGGAGAAAAAAATGAAGCTAAAATGGTTGTTTTACTTTTCAAAATGTGTTGTTTTGGGGTGTATTCACCCCTCTGCAATGCTGACAGGAAGGTGCAGTCACCCTTCTACAGTGACCAGGAGGGCGCAGTCACCCTTCTACAGTGACCAGGAGGGCACAGTCATCCTTTTGCAGTGACCAGGAGGGCGTAGTTGCCCTTTTGTAGTAAAATGTTAGCACATAAATTTCAATCAAGGGGCATAGTCACCCTTCTACAGAAAAGTGTTAGCACAAAAAATTTGACCAAGGGGTGTAGTTTCCCTTCTATAGAAAGTGTTAGCACATAAAATTTGACCAAGGGGCGTAGTCTCCCTTCTGTAGAAAAGTGTTAGCACAAAAAATTTAACCAAGGGACGTAGTTTCCCTTCTATAGAAAAGTGTTAGCACATAAATTTTAACCAAGGGGTGTAGTCGCCCTTTTGCAGAAAAGTGTTAGCACAAAAAATTTGAACAAGAGGCATAGTCACCCTTCTGCAGAAAAGTGTTAGCACATAAAATTTAACCAAGGGGCGTAATCGCCCTTCTACATAAATTTGTTAGCATAGAAAATTTAACCAAGGGGCGTAGTTTCCCTTCTACAGAAAAGTGTTAGCACAAAAAATTTCACCATGGGGCATAGTTTCCCTTCTGTAAAAAAAATTTATTAAGCCAAAAATCCAAACGAGGGCGTAATCACCCTTCTGTAGAAAAATAGAGGGCGTAATCGCCATTCCGCAGTCACCAGGATGGCGTAGTCACCCTTTTGCAGTCACTAGGAGGGCGTAGTCACCCTTTTACGGTCACTTGGAGGCCGTAGTCACCTTTCTGCAAAGTATTCCTACAAACAACTCAACAACAACAAACATGAAATTGAGGAACCTGTTTGTGGGTCCCACCGGGCATGCTAGAAATGTGATATCCAAAATTTTCACCTATTCTAAACAACTAAAATGAAATGGAAGAACACAAAGAAACACCTCAAGATTAGCCTAAGAAATTTGTTAATGGAAAGATAAAAAGTGTAAAATGATTGCAAGTGGTTATACCTTCTGTTTGCAGCTGAAACTTCTTGGTTGGCTGTTGATTTTGGATTATTTTGTATGCTCGTTGGATGGCTCTAGATGTGGCTAAATGAAAGATTTAACTATATGATTGGATGTAAATACAAATAGATAAATGGGATGGATAGATGAGTGCACAAAATGATAGCATTTAGTTGCAAAATTATTAAGTGTTTTAAATACCTTAGAGGATGGGGTATTTATAGGAGAATTTGAATTCTCTAGAGAATTCAATGGTTGAGATTTATCCAACAAGGCCAAGATGAAGGGCCAAGGTGAGTTGAGGACTCACAAGCCCTCACATTTTTACATGTGGAATGTGAGATGGTTAAGGGTGATATGATGTGTAGGTGATGTGGGAGGAGAGTACATGATGTGGAGGAAGGATAAGTACCTTCCAAATACATTGGGATATGAGAAGATTCCTTGGAGGAATAAATGTGAATTAAAAATTCACATGCTTGGGAGAATCTAGTAGAAAGAGAGGGTCTCCAAAAAGGTGGGATTTTGTCACATGTGACTTGATGTGACAAGTCAAAGATTCTAGAAAATGCATCGGAAAAGGGGATTGTAGGAGGAATAAAAGTGAATTAAAAATTCACATGGGGAAGAGGGGAGCCTTGGATGAATAGAAATGAATTAAAAATTCCTTAGGGGATGGAGAGAGTTGACCAAGGTACTAATTAGGCTTAACTAATCAGTAATTAAAAGATAATTAGGAGTTAATGAGGATTAGAAGCCAACTTGTAAAAGTTGGAGGATGTGACACATCCTAACCAAGGATTAGGCATGTGCACATCCTTAATGCAAAGATTAGGAGATGGATTAGGATTAGATAAAAATGACATGTGAGGAATTAAATAAATGTAATACTTATTTAATTCATTTGATGAAAAGAGGATTAAGGAGGGTAACCTTAGGGATTTAGCCAAATTGAGGATATTAATTAAATAATAGTAATATTACTTAATTAACTTGGATAAGAGGATGTTTAGATGAAAAGTGATAAATTTGGATAAATTAAGTGTCCAAATTTGTATGTCTACACTTATAATGATTAATTCCTCTAATCTTATAGACCATATTCTTAGATGGTTGTTAAATTACTATCTTTTCATATAGGAATTGAGTTTTCCTATCTTGTGAATACCTATTAGAGTCACCTTAATTGTGTTTCGCATCTTGTTGTAGCTTGTCATAGTGATTGTGTAAGCATGTGTGTTTATCTATATGTCCATATTTCACTAGTATACCCTTACTAAGTATATGTACCCCGACTTCACCTAAGTGGGTGCCAACCGTTTGTGAAACTGTCTGGGGTAATGGGCCCTAGAAAGGTTTGTATACCCACTTTTATAGTATATATTCTTGTTGGTTCATACAAAGCTTTCAAGTAGAGGATTGAGTTTAGCATATACTAGAGTTGTGTTATGATTGTGATTGAGGCTAAATCATCCTTTGAAAACAAGTGGAAATACCCTATATGGATGAATCAATGAGTTGGGGTGACTCAAGTTGGCAAACTACGATGCCTCTACGAAATATATACGTAGGAAAGGCCATTGAGTGATGAGACCGCAAGGCATTAGGTTAGGCCCTAGGACTATTTTTCCAAGTCTTGTATGTGACTTGTTATTTTCTCCCAAAATTATAATCTACCATTGATTTATATAGCCTGTCTTGGTAATCATGTCCTAACTACCTTTGATCTTATGTGTGTGCCAAGTCATGTAGACCTTGCAGGTATAGATATTGAGAGTGGGGAATTTTTAGATATGATGGAATATAACAGGTACATTAAGCCAACCCAAAGTAGGTAGAATCTATCACTAAAAATAGTGAATTATTTCTATCTTTTAACTAGTATGATCAACGACTATAATTGCAAGTGGTGAATTGAATTATTTTTGTCTTTTAAATAAACAAAAAAAAATGTTTGCAAAATTAGTAAAGTTATTGATTGTTAGGTTGTTTAGTGTACATAAAATGTGGGCATGACAAATCTCATCTCATTATAAAGACAAGTGAACAATTGATAATTAATAGAAAAACTTTATCAAGATTTGTTCAAAGGTGGCAAAGAATTGAGGGCACCGATTCAAATGAATTATAGGCATTCCCAAGGAGAATCCCATGAAAAGATAAACTAGTTGTTGAAGAATTGAGATCACTAATTGAAGACTACTGGAAGAATAACACAACACCATCTCCAAATCAAAGGGATGTGGTAAGAAGGAGAATCATTAGTTAGAACTGTGAGCGACATCCAAAGCATTTTTTGGATACGAATCAAACCCAATTTTTTTGTAAATTTCAATAGGATTATCCTCAAATTAAAAAATTTTAAAGATATTTTGAAATGCTTAAACCTTTTTATGTCAAGATAAATCACACATGTACTACTTTTTGTTGTAGAATACATATTGAATTCTCTAACCATTATGATGTTTATTTTTTTTTATGTTTATATTTGTGTACTAATAATGTTTTGCAAGATTGTGGAATACATGCCCCACAAACATCTTCAAGAGAGTTCTTATCAAAAAAATTATGTGAAAGAGACGATGGCCAAATATTCTATAGGAAACTATGCTTGGATGGTTCATGTCAGCATTGCGGTGGCTTGCAACATATGCCAATATGTCAACATATGGAAAGCACACATGAGGTGGGAAAGCAACTAGTAGAGTTCAGGAAGTATAAAACCATGGAATACATTACAAAATATGGTAATCAAGAAAAAATGTGTGATTTGGTTATTCAAAAGATTCTATTGTATTAGTTTATGTCTACATTTTGTGATAGTATAGTGTATGAGTATGCGAGGCATACCCATAGAGCTTGATGGTTGGACATGCAATTAAAGTTATGCAAGGACAGATTTATAGTTGGTAGCATAGTTTAAGTGATTGAATTTTCAAAAACTACACTCTACAACAACAATGTGAGGTGTAGTCACAATATTACAACTCCACACAGGTTTCGATATTTGTGCACATAACATTCATTCATGCAACTAATAGTACAAGTGACCAAAGGAAGGTATTGAGGGAGTATCAATTTTATATTAGGGATGATCACACACATTCTAAAGAGTTCATACAAGGTTGCTTCCAGTTTTTCTATAGTAATTTGGCTCAAAGGCGCATAGTATATGGTCGGATAACTATGCAAGATAGTTCAAGAACTCGTGCATATTCTACTAGTTGAGTATGATGCATTTCATTCCAAGTGTTCAACATATGTGGAACTTTTGTGAGGCCAGGAATGGAAAGGAGGAGCATGATGGTGCAAGAGCATGTGTCAAAATAGTATTAGCACAAGAAGAGTTAAAGTATAAAGAAAATGCAAGGTTGGAAGATACAAAATCAATTGTCGAGTTGTGTAATGCTTCAATGGGTCCAATGAATGAAGGCACATATTCAGTTCGTAGATTTTTTTGGTTGTTGGATTATACTAACATTGCACCATATGAGGATTGTTGTACACTGAGATGATTGATTGAGCTACACTCTTTCCTTAGCTCAAATGTAGGTTCATGGAGTATCCATACATAGAAGATGGCATGCTTTTGTTCTTCATGTACAATGCAAGTCTAGGATGATTGCAAGTCAAAGGAGTGGGTTGAGAAATGGTCATTAAGTTATCTTAGCCCACTTCACATGTATTGCCCTTCGAATGACATTAGAACTAACACAGATGTAATCATCTATTGACTTTGACCACATATCAAATCTAGTTCAACCAAGTAATATATTTTCTTGCATAGTTTTTGAAATTCATATTGTTATCTTACTTTGTAATGTATTTGTAATGTTCACTAATTTCATCTAATTTTCTACACATATCAATGCAAAGCATATTTATGAAGTTATTGCATATGAAGACAATGAAAGAGAACATATATTATTACTTATGTTGTTGTGTTGAGGCCAAAAAGAAATTGGAGACCCTAGTTATAGATGGAGAAAACATTGAATACCCTATAGGCTCAATTGTTGTTACTAGAACGTGGCTTAGAAGGTACCCACATAAGAGTGTTAATGTTTAGCTTTTTTAGGACTTTGACATGCAGTAGAAGATTCTTCATTACTCAAACCCTTTCATGGAATCCAATGTTCATTTGATCAAATATGGGGGTAGACCTTTGAACAAGAACTTGTGGAAGGTGCATGAGTCTGACCATGAGGCAATACTTGACACAATAAAGATTAGAGTAGACCTAGATGGTTGGATTAATTTGTAAGTATGTCCACTAATTTGTATGATTCTAATGCTATAATTCCAATGCTATCATCTACTATTTATATCATGTATGAAGGTGATTGATGAAGTTATTAGACTTGAAAATGTAGAATGCTTTATGTTTAGAACTCTAGAAAATAATACAAAGTTCAGTGGTATTTTATTTTTTCTCAAAAACATACAAAAAAATAATGTAGGATATTCTCAATAGATTAGTAAACTAAGTGGAAGATTAAATTGTGTTTTTTTTATAACAGGCTATAAGTTTCCAAAAGTTTGGAATGTAATAGTTTGGTTACATTCTATTCATGTTCTATTCATGAGGATGTTGTGTGCAATAGGTATCTTGGAACTCCCAATGAAGATGTATGTCTAGGACTGACTAAGTTGAGAGACTGGCATGCCTATCCTAAATGGAAGCATCAAGATTTAAGCCTTGCTATTCACGAATTGGAACTAAATGGTGTGTATTTATTGTCTATAAGTTCCTTCCATCTATTTTCATTTCATTTCCATTTTAGATTCTCTTTCTTTTTCTTCTTTTACTTTTCCTATTTGTAAGCAAACTACTAAAAATTGATTGGTGTCTCCTTGCAGAAAATGATGATTTGTGAGCCATCCAAGAGAATCTCAACCAAAAAAGAAATGGAACATCCTTATTTTGATGATCTTGAAAAATCTCAATTCTAATTTTAAGTCATTATAAAAGTGCATGTGACATTTAGTGAGGAAATTACAAGTTATTCATTTGAAGTTAACCTCATCATGAGCACCTATAATGTAGACATTACAAGAGCATCTCAAATTTCAAGTTATTCTATTCATGAGAGGTTGTTGTGTGCAATAGGTATCTTGGAACTCCCAATGAAGATGTATGGCTAGGAGTGACTAAGTTGAGAGAATAGCATGCTTATCCTCAATGGAAGCATGAAGATTTAAGCCTTATTGTTCCTGATTTGGAACCAAATGGTGTGAATTTTTTGTTTGTAAGTTCCTTCCATCTCTTTTAATTTCATTTCTATTTTGGATGCTCTTTCTTTTTCTTCTTTTACTTTTCCTATTTGTAAGTAAACTACTAAAAATTGATTGGTGTCTCCTTGTAGAAAATGTCAATTTATAAGCCATCCAAGAGAATCTCAACCAAAAAAGGAAAGAAACATCCTTATTTTGATGATCTTGACAAATCTCAATTATTATTTTAAGCCATTATAAAAGTGCATGTGAAGCTTAGCAAGGGAATTTTGAGTTATTCATTTGAAGTTAACCTCATCATGATCATCTATGGTGTAGACATTATAAGAGAATCTTGAATGTATGAGTGACATTGTAAAAGATAGATCTAAGAATGGAGTCCCTAAGGCATTCTTGAATCCTATTTTTGGTTATTATGCGAGAATCTTATAAGCTAAATTTGTGTTCATGAAAATTGGGGCACATTGATTCAATATTTTATTTAAGTGGGGTGTTGGAATTCATATAGGTTAATTTTTTTCTCATGATTTTGTATTACCACTTGATAGTTTTGAGAAAGTACTGTGCCTACAAGTACAAGAACTTGGGTTTTATAATGGTGTATGAAGCATATTAGACAATTGTAGCACAAACATAAGAATTAGGAAGGAAAAATAAATCTCATTTTATTGTAAACATCGTATTATTAATATAGTGAGTGTAATAACCATTAATGGTTACCAATCATTCTTTTTCTTATTTTATTCTCTTCCTATTATAACTAGCACCAATCAACTAACTTATTATAAAAACTTCATTTATTAAAACAAATCAACCTAATGATTATATATTAATATCAATATAGCATACCATATAATCACATAAACATTTGTAATGATATTTACTCAAATTTTGAAATTTATTGCTACCCTCAAACATTTGTAATTCATGTAGCGCAATCCCTTAATAATCCAAATTGTAAAAGGGAAACAATATTTGATGACCTATTACTCATAGAGCATGTCAGTGACTAGAATTTTGTCTAAGCCATCAGGATCATGTAGGGAACCTCTAAAATAATCTCTCATTTTTTATTATCTCAGAGTCTTTTTCCTATGGTGACAAGTTTTCACTTGATGGAAAAAGTGTCAAATATAAGTAGTGTAAAGTTGCAAAGTGGTCCAAATTTTGTTCTACAACTGGTGTGACCAAAAGGACTATTCTAACACATATGTATGTGTATGGTTATGCTAGGAACAATTCTCTTTCACACACAAACATGTCAAATCACTCTAAGCTACGTTCAACTGGCTCGATCCCTTAAGAGTCCAAAGTGCAAAATGGTTGCAATATTTGACGATCTATTACTTAGAAACTGCGATGCTTACAAATTCTCTATCTGAGCCTATGTGGTTACATTGGGAACCTCTACAATAACCTCTCTCAACTTTTTTTTATCTCGAAGTTTTTTTCTTGTGGTGTCTAGTTTTCACTTGATGGAAAAATGTCAAATGCAAGCATTGTAAAGTTGTAAAGTGGTTCAAATTTCATTTTGCAACTTGTGTGACCAAAAAAACTATTCCAATGCATCTGGGTGAGTACATTTATATTAGGTATGGTCCTCTTTCATACCCAAACACGTCAAATCACTTTGAGCTACATTCAACTTACTTGATCCCTTAAGGGTCCAAAGTGCAAAAGGGTAGTAATCTTTGACGGGTTGTTACTCAAAAATTGTGATGCTTACAAATTCTACATCTAAGCCTATGAGATTGCATTGGGACCCTCTACAATAAAATCTCTTAGTTTTTGTTATCTTAGAGTCGTTTTCTCATGCTGTCTAGTTTTCACTTGATGGAAAAAGTGTCAAATGCAAGCAGTGTGAACTTGCAAAGTGATGAAACTTTCATTCTATAACTCATGTGACCAAACAGACTATTCTAACACATCTAAAAGGGTTTATTTATGCTAGGAATTATCCTCTTTTATACCCAAACACATCGAATCACTTTGAGCTACGTTTAACCGAATTGATCCCTTAAGGGTCCAAAATGCAAAAGGGCAACAATCTTTGATGGGCTGTTACTAAAAAAATATGACTTATGAACTCTCCATCTGTTTCTATGGGATCATGTTGGGCCCCTATACAATAAATTATCTTGGCTTTTGCTATTTCATAGTCCTTTTTGTGTGGTGTCTGGTTTCCACTTGATGGAAAAAGTGTCAAATGCAAGCAGTGTCAAGTTGCAAAGTGATACAACTTTCATTTTGCAACTCGTGTGACCAAATGATCTATTCCAATGTGTCCAAATGGGTATGTTTATGCTAGGAATGGTCCTCTTTCACACCCAAAAAAGTTGAATAACTTTGAGCTACATTCAACTAACTTGATCCCTTAAGGGTCCAAAGTGCAAAAGGGAAACAATATTTGACAGACTATTACTCGAAAACCATGATGCTTATGGATTCTCTGTCTAAGTGTACAAGGTCACATTGGGCCCCTATACAATAACCTCTCTCAATTTTTATTATCTTGGAGTCATTTTCCCATGATGTCCAGTTTTCACTTGATAGAAAAAGTGTAAAATGCAAGTAGTGTGAAGTTGCAAAGTGGTGCAACTTTCATTTTGCAACTCATGTGACCAAAAAAATTGTTCCAACACATTCATATGGGTACATTTATGCTAGGAATGGACCTCTTTTTCACCCAAACATTTTGAATCACTTCGAGCTACGTTTAATTGGCGCGATCCCTCAAGGGTCCAAAGTGCAAAATGACTATAATCTTTGACAGGTCATTACTCAAAAACTATGATGCTTACAAACTCTCCATCTGAGCCTAGGGATTGCGTTGGGACCCTGTACAATAACTCTTTCAGTTTTTTTTATCTTGGGATCATTTTCCCATGGTTTCTAGTTTTCATTTGATTAAAAAAGTGTAAAATGCAAGCATTGCAAAGTTGTGCAACTTTCATTCTCCAACTTTTGTGACCAAACAAACTATTCCATTTCATTTGGATAGGTAAGTTTACACTAGGAAAAGTCCTTTTTCACACCTGAACACGTCGAATCACTCTAAGCTACGTTTAACCGACTCAATCCCTTATGATTGCAATCAAAACAACCAAAAAAAGAAACATTCACATGACAGTTAAAAAGGTTGAGTTCTCTACACCAAAATCATATGATCATCATCAAGTATAGCAAGTGAAAGAAATTTTTTAATTATCATCCTTTCCCTCAACAATAATATACAATCAAGTGAAAATATGTACAGTGGTGGAGCTTGGAAACATTTTATTTTTTCCTCAATTAATAACTTTGGTTGTGAAGCATTTTGTCATTTTCATTTGAAAAGATTTTTTATGCTTGAAAATTGGAGTCTAAGAGAAACAAGTGAGGCTATCACACACATTTATTATTTGGTGTGATAAATAAAGTTTTCACCCGAATCCACTTCTTATTTGTATTATAAATTATAAAGCTTTTTCCCAAGTCTATTTCCTATACTAGAAATAATATTGCAAAAAGTTGACATATATATCTTTAGACATTTTTATCTGGTGATGAATCAAGAACATAAAAATTCATTCTATACTATGAGGATTATGCTATGAAAATATTTAAAGACTATTGAAGATAAATGTTTATATGATAATGTGTCAAGAATTTAACTACTCATCATCTACTATAAATATTATGTTTTGCAAGTGTTGTGAAGATTATATATCCTTTTCTTAATTGAGTTGTTCCAATCAAAATATTAAATATATTGGAATCTTTTTATGAAACATCTCATGGAATACCAATCAAAAATGTGTTTTTTGCTTTTAGGTAAAGAATTTGATGGAACTCTTTGAATTAAACTAAATTAAGATATGTAGAATAAGGCAGCATTAAGAAATGCATTGCTCAAGGATCTTAAATAAGCCTTTTTACTAAATTTGAAAAATCATGATAAACCCATGGTTGAAAAATTTGTAATGATCAAAGTGGGTACTAATTCTATATTATATAGATCATAATTATTCTTTATCTTTAAAATCTTCTAATTTTGGCAATGGTTTAACCAAGCTCTAAAGGGTGAACTGTTCTTTATTCAATTATGCCTATGGGGGTTCATTTCCTTTATCTCCAATTGCAATTTTGGGTGGATTATTGCTTTCAAAGTATTGGGAATGCTTTGGTTAGATTTATATTCAGATTGATCTGATGGACATAGAAATATATCAAAGGGATTTCTTAAAATAGTTTTGTTGACAGTTGGGGAGCAAGCATGGAAGCAATCCATTGATGATGAAAATGTTAGTGTAGAATATTCTACCTAAAATATTCCTTTAGATAAGTTTGCTAGTTGCTATATTTTTATGATAATGATTGTTTAGTTGTGCAATCTTGCATTGAGTTGCATGCCTATTTTCTAGTTGGCAGTTTCCATTCTAGAAGATTCATCCCTTGATATATATATTATACTAATTCTTAATGAATTATCAAGTTAATAATCAATGCATTTATTTACAGTTAATCTTTTCTTTTCAGTTTGTTCAATTTTGTAATTTGTAACTCTATTAGTATTCCTAGAAATATTGAAGTTGTTTAGCATCAATCAATAAATATTTAAGACAAACCATGAAGGACAATAATGATCAATGCTATGGCTAAGCAATTAATAAGTATACACGAGAATAAGTCAAGCATACATGTGAATAAGGGAAGCAGTACTCAAATACATGTAAGCCTTGAAGTATACACATGAATAAATAGTATACACAAATTAATACAAAGTATATTCATTAATACAAGGTATACACATGGAAAAACGTTAGTCACAAAGTATACATTGGAATACACATAAGTCACAAACTATACACTTAAATTGTAAAGTATAAAATTGAATACACGTAACTCATATCTATTGAAACATGGATTTATAATGAAAATATGGACACCATTGAGTGAAGCCACAATAGTGGTTTACAACTGAAGTGAGGAAGGAAAACTAACAAAAAATGAATGCATGGAAAAAAACTTGATTTTAGGGGTTCGTACGAACCTATTGGTTTGATTGAACCAATTAGGGGTTCACTAGACTTGGGTTTGGGCGAACCCTTTTAATAATTTCCCACCAAAAAAGCCAACAAAACCCCTTGTAAAAGGGGGGTTCGAATGAACCCTAGTTTGAACGAACCCCTATGGGTTCACTTGAACCCCTAGGGGTTCGTTCGAACCCCCTTATTCCTCATCCCCCTGAGACACAAAAACCTAAATTTTGGCACTTCGGAGCTTGAGTTGAAGATGAAAATGGAGGAATCTTCACAAACCCAACTAGAATCAGGTAGTCCTCGGAATGAGCTATCCAATGAATATAATTTTAATATGTTTTGGTTCTATTATGTATTTTTTTTTTAGTTTTATTAAACATAGGGTTTTCATTGAAAATGAAGGTCTTTGTTCTACACATGTGGAAAAATAAAAGATTATCCAAAAAAATAAAAAATGAGTGTACCAAATATTGAAGTCCTTGATCCAATTATAAAAAAAACTAAATTTCGATATATACAAAAAATGTTATTTGTTATATGGTCACGCTATGTCTGAATTGTAATGGGTTTGACTTCTAAACTTGATTAAAGAAAAAATATTCAATAAAAAATTATCTAACCAAGTGGAAAGACTACATATCGGAGTTAAAAATATAAATTTGAAAGAATTAGAATTTTATCCTTCATGGAAAAAAATTTATATGTTATACTATGTGCATCACTTTTTAAAAATGTTGTTTTTTGGAAAAAACTAGTTTTCGTGGGAGATGGAAAAAAAAGGTGCATTCTTATTCCAAAAATTTTGAATTTTTTTTTATTTAGAATATATAGACAAAATTTTATGAGACTTTAGTTTGCATCATCTTCAAATTCTTCACGGTTTAGCCGCTATAGGCGCCCGAATGTGAAGATTTAGTTTAAAAAATAATTTCAGTGTCCAATTTGGCCAAAATTTGTAAACCACTATTGTGGGATCACCCCATCAATAATAAAGATTTGCATTAACCAAATATCCATGTAGGAACATATCAATATATGTCAATATAGGTATAAATATATACATAATAGCCATATAGGCTTATGAGAATGCTAGATAGGCATACAATGTCAAATATATCCAATACAAAATGTGTACAAAAATGCCATATAAGCATACAACAAAGAGATTTGGAATCAAAAGTAATTTCTCTCCATGCTCTCGAAAAAAAATATTTCCCTTTGTTGGTCATCCAGATGGTGATAATTCTATCACTCATTTACTATGAGGTTGAGGAGTGCTCCTGTTGCTCCTATTAAGGTTTAGTTCTTGATCAAGCCTTATATCTTACAATAACAAGTAAAAACATTAATATATAGAAATTATAGTATAAAAAATGATATATTTAACAAAATAATCATTTACCACCTCTAGATGATCACTCTCCTTGAGGTAAATATTTGCATGCCCATGTTGTGGCATGCCGAAGCCCTATAGAAACCATTCAAAGATAAATTAAACTATGAATCAATAATGGTTTGATTTTTCACTAACTAAGATCTATAACAATGAATGCAAATTGAAATTTAGTAATCTGCCACATAGCCTTGTGAGAGGCATCAACAAGACTATAGTAATAGAAAAACCAAGATACATTTCCCTATTAAATTCTTGAGGTGTTTCCACTTGCAACATCTAAAACTAAAACAAAAAATTATTCAATCAATAAAACTACAATAGTGATACACGTCATGGCTTAATATGTATGAGGTAATGAACAAAATTTTGAGTACTTATTAAACTATATATTTTTGACTATCATGCTTACTATTTTTCCCTATCCATAGCTTGTTTGAAAGCACCTATTTTAAGATTTTATTCATAGCAGCAAGGTGGTGAACCGTTTGATAAAATACTTTGGTAGACATGTACGAAAATTGCAGTAGCATAGAGAAGGAAGTGAACTATTTGAAAAAATACCTCAAAGAAATGCAATCTCATGGTGATCGAATGTCATTACAAAAAAATGTGTCATGGAATTCCATCACCATGAGACCACATTTCTTTGAGGCATTTTTTCAAATAGTTAATTTCCTTCTCTATGGTATTATGTTGGGATGGGGTGGATGGTATAGTGTGATCTTGGTTATGAGATGGAGGGCGATCAAAGAATGACATGAAGAGGGAGGGGTGGGGATATGAACAAGTGGAATAAAAGGTGGAAGGTTCCATGGATTGGTAAATTGAGGATGATGATGAGGACCTTGAAAAAAATGTGGAGGGGAATTTTGGCTAAATGCTTGGTTTATATTCTTCAGGAAATTAGTTGTTTGAAAAAAGGCATCAAAGAAATCTAGTCTCATGGTGATGGAATGGCATTCCATCACCACGAGACTACTTTTATTCAAGATTTTTTTTAAAACTACTCATTGAATTGACTATGATATTGCTTACTATTATGCTTCAATAGATTTTTTCCAAGCATTTATAGTTTGTTTCAAAGCACCTATTTTAGGCTTTTAGCCACAGTAGCAAGGAAGTGAGTAGTTTGATAAAATTCTTTGGTATACATGTATGGAATATGTGGTAGCATAGAAAAGGCTATGAGCTATTTGGAAAAATACCTCAAAGAAATGTGGTCTCATGGTGATGGAATGACATTCCATCACCATGAGACTGCATTTCTTTGAGGCATTTTTTCAAACAACTCACTGTCTTGTCTATGCTATTGCTTACTATTATGCTTTGACATATTTTTTCCAAGCATCCATAGTTTGTTGGAAAATACCATTTTTAGGATTTTAGCCATAGAAGAAAGGAAGTTCAAGTAGTTTGATAAAATGCTTTGCTATACATATATGGAAAATATGGTAGCATAGGAAAGGAAATGAGCTATTTGAAAAATACCTCAAGGAAATGTGGTCTCATGGTGATGGAATGGCATTCCATCACCATGAGACCACATTTCTCTGAGGAATTTTTTCAAACTACTCACTGCCTTGTCTATGTTATTACTTACTATTATGCATTGATAGATTTTTTCCAAGCATCCATAGCTTGTTGGAAAGCACCTAATTTAGGATTTTAGCCATAACAACAAGGAAGTGAGTAGATTGATTGAATGCTTTGGTAGACATGTATGGAAAATGTGGTAGTGTAGAAAAGGTCATGAGTTGTTTGAGAAAATTCCACAAGGAAATGTGGTCTCATGGTGATGGAATGGAATTCCATCACCATGAGACCACATTTCTTTGAGGAATTTTTTAAAATTACTCGCTGCCTTGTCTATACTATTGCTTACTATTATGCTTTGATATATTTTTTCCAAGCATCCATAGTTTGTTGGAAAGCACCTATTTTAGGATTTTAGCCATAGTAGCAAGGAAGTGAGTAGATTGATAAAATTATTTGGTAGACATGTATGGAAAACATGGTAGCATAGAAAAGGCGGTGAACTATTTGAAAAAAAAATCCTTTAAGAAATGTGGTCTCATGGTGATGGAATGGCATTCCATCACCATGAGACCACATTTCTTTGAGGAATATTTTCAAACTACTCACTACCTTATCTATGCTATTGATTACTATTATTCTTTGATATATTTTTTTCCAAGAATCCATATTTTGTTGGAAAGCACCTTTTTTTAGGCTTTTAGCCATAGCAGAAAGGAAGTGAACTATTTTATTAAACATTGCGGTAGACATGTATGAAAAATATGGTAGCATAGAAAAGGTGGTGAGTTGTTTGAAAAAATGCCTCAAATAAATTGGGTCTCATGGTGATGGACATCACCATGAGACCACATTTCTTTGAGGCATTTTTTTAAACAACTCATTGCCTTGTCTATACTATTGCTTACTATAATTATTTCATATATTTCTTCCAAGCATCCATAGCATAGACAAGGCAATGAAATTTTTGAAAAGATGCCTCATTAAAAAGTGGTCTGATGGAATGCCATGATGAGCAAATGCAATTCACAACTGCTCCTAGTTATTACTTACGCTATGTGAAGTAATTGCATGATTGCTTATGTTGACTTTCTAAAAAACTATATTGTAGTTAAAAAAAAATCATCTATCAATATCTAGTTATTAGTTATGGAATGTGAAGTAATGCTTTGAGTTTGAAAGATATGCAATGCAATGTAATAAATGATATGAATATAAACTACACAAATTAATTAAGTACAATTCTTTAGTTAAACTCTTTATTATATTACCTATGTGTAGGTTTTTCTAACTCTACTTGAATTGGGAGGTGTTCCCACAAAACCTCCAATATTAGTCTATTCAACATCCACAATCAAATATTAGAATTCCATTCATATAAAAAAATTATTCACATGTAATAAATTTATAATTGTTTACTATTTAAATACCTTAGTGGAAGATGTAGTGGAGTAATAAATAGGTGTAGGTCCAGTGTATCCAACATCAACATTGTGACCCTACAATGTTATTACAATCATAAAACTAAATTAGTTAATCTTTAATTTCAAAAATTAAATTTAATAAATTAAATTCAATGAACATGCTAACATTTACTTGAGTATCGATGCCAAAATCCTCATTCAAAATGTCATCTTCCCTCATCATCTCCGTAGTTGCAGATGTATCCTGTGTAGCAACCTCCTAAGTGTCAGTGGGGTCATATGTACAAGTCACCCCACAAACCTGACATGAATGGGGTGAAAGCCTACTACTTAAAGACTCCCCTAGATGGTGATGTACTATAGGACTGGCATGCTAGATGACACTCTAGGTCAAAGAGCTGATAGACTACAAAGTGTCTACCTCAACGCTCTCCTTCATGATAGAAGGGACAACGACGTGCTCATGAGATGACCTAGCGAGAGATCATATCACTTGTTGCAGAGGATCCAATCATGCAGTAGATCTATCTTGTGCCGATCCCCCATCTCTCCCTTGAAATTCCCTCATATCAAAATAATTGGGGATTTTGTTGAGAATGAACTCACAGTAGAGTTTCCTAAAGAATTATTGTGGGAATTCACAATTGTTGCATGGTGGGTAGTCAAAAACCATGTACCACCTATCCCAAAAATTGTTCCTAATCCCTTGATGGTGGCACCAATGGATATGAAACCTCTTGGGATTAAGGTGAGGTTTTTGGTTTTTGCATGGGTCAATGAATAATGAGCACAAATGATATTTTGTAATTTTTTCATATTTGACTTCTTTATATGATAATTTATCTGCAAAAAATTTCCTAGCCGCTTGCTTCCTATCTTCCCAACGACTTAATTGTTTGTTGATTGCATCTACAGTTTTTAACATTTATTTAAGTGAACTTGTAAGTGTTCTTCTTTCCATGGTTGAACTTATTGGATTGTTCAACCTAGTGATTAACTCCTCAATATGTTTTTTATTGTTTTCAATTAACTGAGCCATTAAATTTTGTTGAGTGTTAAGAGGATGTTGAGGAATTGATGGAGGAAATTTTTGTTGTGGTTATTGAGGATTTTTTTCATGTTCTTGTTGCTCTGGTTGCTTAGGATTTTTAGGAGGGTTTTTAGGATCATTATAATTTCCTACAAATTTAAAAAATGAATATAAAAAACAACCTAAAACTACCAATTTAGAAAACAATTCACAACAAAAAACAAACAATCCTTACTTTGTCGACCTTCCTGTCAACGTGGCAACCTCCTAGTGACAAAATTGCAAAATAACCTCCTTCTAGAACACAATCATGCAAAAGTAGGGTTTTTAGCTGTAGGCAGCAAAAAAACATAGTCACAAACAAATGATTTCAAATTTTTTTTGGTTTTAATAACCTATAACTCAGTCATGTTATACTATGAGCATGCTATAACACACTCACATTATACTGTGAGAATGCTATAATGCAATCATGTTGTAATGCGAGTGTGTTATAGGCTTAATATGGTTGAGCCTTTGGCTCGATCACACCAAGCCATAATGTGAGCACATTATAATGCGCTTGCGTTATAGCCTATCAAATTTTTTTTGAAATTTTGGCCAATTTTTGGCCACCCATAATTTTGTACCTGCCTATGGAGTTGGTTGAATTATAGATTGGGTTAACTGTAGTGTCTAATTTTGTGCGAGAAAAGTTGGATGAATTTTTTCGTACTCAAGGATTTCATCTTTAGTAAGTTGAAGTGGGTTGTTTGTAATGTCTCCTATCTCATATGGTTCTACTGGATCTTGGATTTCTTTTGTAGCGTAGAATGACCTTGTGGATCGAATTCTTGAGGGTTGGTTTCACTGGTGGTAGATGAGACTGGTTTTCTCCATGATTCTCTTGTGTTGTGATCTTATTGTTATTATAAATTATAGGTCACCTATGTGAGAGTTATATTGATATTTATAATGTTTAAACTATCTAGTTGACTCCAATCTTGGTAAAAGAGATGCTCTAAGTCATTTTGGAACAATGATGATAATGGGAGATGAAAAGGATGAATGATGTGGGTAGTGATCTTTGCAAACATTTTGGGACAACACTTTTGACTTAGAAGGTTTGATTGAGTGATGTTTAGATAAAGCATTTTAATGAACTTGAGAATATTAAGGGTACACTTGTGATTGTCAAGATAAACTAGTCCAAATATTATAACTAACTTAACCAAGTGAATGGAAAATGATTCATTTCATATAAAAAGTAGCTAAGTTATTGTTTGGGTTGATAGATGTCTAAGTCCAGAGTGTTGGTGGATTCAAAAGTTTGCAAATTTTGGTGAGGTGAAGGATGAAATATGATAAGGGATGGATGAAATGTTTGACTTGATGTTGACCTAGAGTGAACATTTATTTTGCAAGACCAAGGTAGTGAGGAACATGCTATACCTCTAAAATGATCAACCCCTAAAAACTCAATGTTCTGGTAAAACAGAACTCAATGATTTTTGACAACAAGACCCAATGATTTTGACAATAGAACTCAATGATTTTGGATAATGAAACTCAATGATTGCAATGTTTTCCTTGTCTCAATTTGATTTTTCCCCTTTAATTTTCTCAAAGTTTGGTTTCATGAAAGTGGGTATAAGGTTTGGTTGTTCAACCAGAGCAATCAGACAACAAAGAGTCATGTGGGGTTCAATTTTCCAATTTATCTTACTTAAATGAGTTTATTTTTACAAAAAACACTTGTCTTGATTAAGTTTCAAACTAAATGTCTATGTCAAAAACATCATCAATTTCACAAGGACCATTTTGTGAAAAGGATGAAGTTAAGGGCATAGTTATCTAGGTTAACTTTGGGAAATATGGATTGATATGTAGACCAAAATATTTAAGTCTCTAAGAATAAATCCTTAGGACAAACATCAATATAAGAATTTTTCAAAGGGTTCCATACTTAGAAGAAAGGGTTTGAAATTTTAAAAATACTTGTTGATGTTTGTTTGAATTTTTTTGGAACCAAGCAAGTGTTAAACTAACTCAAGCATTTACAATCCTAGATACAGTAGGTACATATTTCTTAGTAGGATTAACATCATTAGAAGAGATGATTAATCCAAGAAGATGAAGTGGACAAATAGGCTATGTCAAGGGAATGTAACGTCCTGAAATGACAAGAAAGCAAGTCCCTTCCCCATTTGTTTTATTGGCTCAATCAATAGCGAGATATGGTAAGTAAATTCTTGGAGTGATAGTACTCTAATTCACTGCCTTAAAATACATTTTGGCAATTAGACTTGGTTAGCCACTACAAACAAGGATTTTAATGAACACATTTAGGTTAAACTAGTGCTATACATGCAATTATTTCACTCAATAAAGAGGACCCCCACCTGTTAGAAACAACTAAGGTTGTTGACATATCACATAGATACTAGAGGTGATGATCGTAGGTATAGTGTAACTGTACACTAGCTGGTTGATGAATTTCTTCACGCCAAGTATTTATATCATGGACAAAAATGAAAGCACTACTTGGGTCATTCCTTCTCACAAGTTGGGAGGCAAGCCCACTAAAAGTAACACATGTTTGAAGCATAAAATTCCTTTCATCACCCAATATTTCCAATAGGCACAAGGGGCGATGATTAGCACTTCCAAGAAGAAAAGTATACTTGTTTGTTTCTATTTACCCAAGATCAAACAAAGTGCATGGGGAGTGGATATGAACAATAATTCTACTCAAGAAAGTCAAGCACATGTTCATTTTAGTCCATCATAGAAAAATGAGTTCATTTTAAGAACCAATTTTGAAGTGTGAAAGTTGCATTGGTCAATTTTTAAACCAATAATAAAAATGATCTAAGGGTTTAGTTTTAACCAATTTGAATGTTCATTTTAAATCCCAAAATAAATTTAGTTTGGCCCTAAAAAGTGAAATAAAAAAATCATAAACAGGTTATAATTGCCCCATAAGTGTCACAACACTTGTTACAATTATAATTCAAGTGATAATAGTATGCTTCTTCACTTCAAGTTGTATTGTCCAAACCTGTAAAACATAGTTAGCCTAAAAAAGGGAGAAGTCAGTGATGTGTTGAAAAGAAGATAAACTAAAAAAATTAAAGCACATGATAAAAATCACTCACTATTTTTTCTTACCAATAAAAAGCATCAGTGTTCACAATAGCATCGTCATAAGTCAAATGAGCATTGATTTTGTGACAAATAGTGTCACTTTATAGTGAAACAAAGATGATGATAACATCACTATTTGGTGGCATCACTATTTTTAAATCCTTGATACTTCTAAAAAGTATTGGCATCCAATTTTTTTTTTAATCAGTGTTGGTGTTTTAATTAGGCTTCATTGTATTTTCTAGAAAGAGTGTCTCTATATGGTGATGCGTAACAAAGGCATCATTAAAATCTCCAAGAGTGTCACTGTATCTACAAAACTAGAAAAATAGATTGCTAGAGAAAAATTCATTAGATTGGATTAGTTTTTCTCTCCTAGCACCAAAATGTGACCGATAGATTTAGTATGGGCTGACTACACTTGATCCATGAGGATATGATGCATATTCAAGCCACTAATTTTCAATCCCGATGAGATGAATCAATAAAAACTAAACTAGGAATCCATTAAAACCTAACATATTAAACTATGAAAGCTTTAGAAACACCTATTCTAATCCATTGAAACTTTTCCTATTGGGGGAGTGGTGTTGCATTGATGTGGAATGAAAACCCTTTCCTAATCCTTTGGATAATGAGCATGTTTCAATCGATTCTATTAAAGAGAATTGATTAAACTGATGATAGATGTGTATGAAACATGATTTAAATGCTAAATTAATATGATGCAAGCTATTTTAACATGATCTATGCTAAGATGATTGATATGGGTGTATGCAAAGCTAATCTAAATGGAGTTTAAGCTAAAAATATTACAACCCTTATTATGAGATATGCTAAATGGATGCATCTATGTTCCCATGGAAGCTAAGCTAATATGATGCAAGAAATTAAACTAAAATGATTTCTAAAAAATGAAATATGAGTGCAAAATGAAAGTGATTTTAAGAGCATAGGTTTTTTGTTAAAATATGGATCAATTTATCTCCAAATATTGACCTATTTGTAGGAGTGAAAATGAGATATGAAGGGTTAAGATTAGAAAGGTTAATCAATGGTAAAAAAATGGAGGAGAGATGCAACATGGATCATGAATTCTCATCAATGGATGAGAATCAATGATCACATGGATCAAGGAAATAATTAAGGGTTCATATTATTCAAAAAAAACACACATTCAAAACTTGCACAAGAAGTCTTGTAGGTTAGCATACACAAGATATCTTGTAAGTTTGTTATGAGGGAGAATATTCCTTTTTTCAAATTAGTGAAGAAAGAGAATATTCCTTATGATATTCTCATGGGTGAGGAGAAATTAGATATTTAGCAAATTAAAACAAAGTTTTAATGTGCAAAAGGGGAAGGAATATTCCTTGGAAATATTTCCTTTTGGAGGAATGTGCAAAGGAGGAATATTCCCTTGGAATATTCCATTGCAAGTGGGAGGGATGGATTTAATTAGTAATTTTATAATTAATTAAAGTTTTAATTATGAAAATTAGGGGAATTAAGATATTCATTAAATAATTAATTTATTTAATGAAAAGGGGAAGTGATATGATATTTAATTAAATAACTTAGGGTTGTTTAATTAAATAAGAGGACTTAGAGGTTTAAATTAAATAACTTGATTTATTCAATTTAATAAGATGAAATATTAGCATGGAAAGGGATGAATTCAACTAATTAGGACAATCAGGTCAATAGATGATAAATGATGCAATTAATTAAATATCTAGGCTAATTTAATCAACTAACTGAAAATAGGATAGGTTTTAGGATGAAGTGATATTATTATATCTATTTCGAGGGCATGATATCATTCAAGAAATTTTTAAGTGTCTACAATAATATATATTCTAAAATTTCTACCTCAAATTTTGTCTATATTATATTTCTTTTCTTATTATTGACATAGGGAAATTTATGAACACATTTACATAATGTTTATTTTCCGGCTAGTAAGTTCATTGCCTTCTCTATGGTATTATACTGGGATGGGGTGGATGGTATAGTGTGATCTTGGTTATAAGATGGAGGGTGATCATGACATGAAGAGGGAGGGGTGGGTATATGAACAAGTGGAATAAAAGTTGGAAGGTTCCATGGATTGGTAAATTGAAGATGAGGATGAGGACCTTGAAAAGAATTTGGAGGGGAATTTTGGCTAAAGGCTTGGTTTCTATTCTTCAAGCAATGAGCTGTTTGAAAAAATGCCTCAAAGAAATGTGGTCTTATGGTGATGGAATGACATTCCATCACCATGAGAGCACATTTCTTTGAGGCATTTTTTCAAACTACTCATTTCCTTGACTTTGATATTGCTTACTATTATGTGTCAATAGATTTTTTCCAAGCATCCATAGCTTGTTTGAAGGAACCTATTTTAGGATTTTAGCCATAGTAGCAAGGAATTGAGTAGTTTGATAAAATTCTTTGATAGAAATGTATGGAAAATGTGGTAGCATAGAAAAGGTAGTGAGCTATTTGGAAAAATGCCTCAAAGAAATGTGGTCTCATGGTGATGGAATGACACTCCATCAACATGAGACCACATTTCTTCGAGGTATTTTTTTGAAACTACTCACTATATTATCTATTGTATTGCTTACTGTTATGCTTTGATAGATTTTTTCCAAGCATCCATAATTTTTTGGAACGCACCCTTTTTAGGCTTTTAGCCATAACAACAAGGAAGTTCAAGCAGTTTGATAAAATTCTTTGGTATAAATGTACATAAAATATGGTAGCATAGAAAAGGTGATGAGCTATTTAGAAAAATACCTCAAAGAAATGTGGTCTCATGGTAATGGAATGGCATTCCATCACCATGATAC
The DNA here is from genome assembly GCA_007258455.2 of Sequoia sempervirens. Classification (NCBI taxonomy): domain Eukaryota; kingdom Viridiplantae; phylum Streptophyta; class Pinopsida; order Cupressales; family Cupressaceae; genus Sequoia; species Sequoia sempervirens. Next base: position 410,941,388 of record VDFB02281492.1, read on the forward strand.
CACATTTATTCAAGGAATTTTTTGAAACTACTCACTACCTTGTCTATGGCATTGCTTACTATTATGCTTTCATAGATTTTTCCAAGCATACATGGTTTGTTGGAAAACACCTAATTTAGGATTTTAGCCATACTAGCAAGGAAGTGAGTAGATTGATTAAATTATTTTGTAGATGTGTATGAAAAATGTGGTAGAATAGAAAAGGCGGCGAGCTATTTGAAAAATACCTCAAGGAAATGTGATCTCATGGTGATGGAATGGCATTCCATCACCATGAGACCACATTTTTTTTGAGGCATTTTTTAAAATTACTCACTACCCTCTCTATGCTATTACTTAATAGTATTCTTTGATATATTTTTCCAAGAATCCATAGTTTGTTGGAAAGCATCTATTTTAGGATTTTATCCATAGTAGCAAGGAAGTGAGTAGATTGATAAAATGCTTTGGTAGACATGTATGGAAAATGTGGTAGCACAAAAAAGGTGGTGAACTGTTTGAAAAAATGCCTCTAAGAAATGTGGTCTCATGGTGATGGAATGAAATTGTATCACTATGAGACTACATTTCTTTGAGGCATTTTTTCAAACTACGCACTGCCTTGTGCATGCTATTGATTACTATTATTCTTTGATATACTTTTTCCAAGAATCCATAGTTTGTTGGAAAGTACCTTTTTTTAGGATTTTAGCCATGGCAACAAGGAAGTGAATGATTTGATAAAATATTGTGGTATACATGTATGGAAAATGTGGTAGCATAGAAAAGGTAGTGAGTTGTCTGAAAAAATACCACAAATAAATTGGGTCTCATGGTGATGTACATCACAATGAGACCACATTTCTTTGAGGCATCTTTTCAAACAACTCATTGCCTTGTCTATACTATTGCTTACTATTATTCTTTCATATATTTCTTCCAAGCATCCATAGCATAGAAAACATAGTGAACTATTTGAAAATATGCCCCAGTAAAAAGTGGTCTTGTGGAATTCCATGACAAGAAAAATTAATTGGAAGATGCTCCTAGTTATTACTTTTTCTATGTGAATTTATTTCATCACTGCTTATGCTGACTTTCTAAACAGCTATATTGTAGTTGAAATTTTTTCATCTATCAATATCTTGTTATTAGTTATGGAATATGAAGTAATGCTTTGAGTTTGAAAGATGTGCAATTCAATGTAATCAACGATATGAATATAAACTACACAAATCTATTAAGTACAACTCATTAGTTAAACTATTTATTCTATTGCATGAGTGTAGGTTTGTCTAACTCCACTGGCACTAGGAGGTGTTCCCACGAAACCTTCAATATTAGCCTATTCAATATCTAAAATCAGATAAATTAGAATACCATTCATATAACAATGCTATTCACATGTAGTAAATTTATATTTTCTTACTAGTTACATACAATAGTAGTAGATGCAGTGGAGTAATAAACATGTGTAGGGCCGGTGTATCTAGTATCAACACTGTAACCCTAAATTTTTATTAGAATCATAAAACTAAATTAGTTAATCTTAGATTTCAAAAATGATATTTAATAAATTAAATTGAATGAACATGGGTATGTGTAGGATCATCATGGAAAAAATAGGCCCTTAAGTGGCAATGAAAATTCAAAAAAATTAGAGTTAGGCAACTTGACATAAAAAATTGAATAAGTTATCTATTTTATTTCAAAAATATGTAAGAATAGAATCTATGGAAAATTGAATGTAGTTTCTAAACTACTAAGTTTTTTTTTTTTTTTTTTAAAGTCTATTTGGTGAAAATTTGAAATTTCAATGCAGTAGTACTTAAATTTCAGGTAAAAAATAAGAAGTGGGTTTTTGCCACTTTAGGTATGTGCAGGATCATCATGGAAAAAACAGGCCCTTAAGTGGCAAAAAAATTAGAAAAAATCGGTGCTAGGAAAATTGACGTAAAAATTTGAATAAGTTATCCATATTATTTATAAAATATGTAAGAATAGAATCTGTAGAAAATTGAATGTAGTTTCTAAACTACTAGGTTTATTTAAAAATAAATAAAATCTATTTGGTGAAAATTTGAAATTTCAATGCAGTAGTACTTAAATTTTAGGGAAAAAATAAGAAGTAGGTGTCTGTCTAACCACCCTAGCCATAATAAAATGATAATATTTTTTTATAATATTTTATATATAAGTAGAGGACTCATTTCCGGATGTGATGCATATTTTTTTGTAATTTTTTTCCAAGTAAAAAATTAATTATGATTTTTTTATTACAACTTTTTAGAAATATAAAAACGCGTATGTCTGCCACCTTAACTTGGTCAAAACTTCATGAAATTTATTTTTTCTTTTTTTAATCCTATAGTATGTGAAGCATAGAATGTGACGCATGTTTTGGATTCAAAAAATGTGATATCGTTTGAAAGTTATAGATGTTTTTCAATCAGCCTATCGATCAGGACTTTAGTCATAAGTCTAATAGAAAATGAATAATAATTATTTATTAAATTCAAATTAAAGAATAATTTATATTGGTGGAAAGTTGAGAATCTCCTCTAAAAACCCTTTTCATTTCATCAATTTTGGGTAAAAAAAGTTGTCAGCCACATACCCTACAAATACCCATAATATTGCCACTTTTTGGCCCATCATGATCCTGCACATACCATTTTAGTTAATGTATATATATATTACTAATATATAAAATATTATATAACTAATTAATATTACTAACTTATAAAATATTTAAATATTATCTTTTTCCATCTCTCTCTCTCTCCTACCCCCTCTCCCTCTCTCAAGAACTTCTCTCTCACTCACTCCTATGTCTCTCCACTCTACCCTTAGCCTCTACCCTTGCAAACCTTAAATCCTTAAACCCTTAAACCTCTACTCCTCTATCTCTCTCCCACTACCTCCCTCTCTCTCCCTCTCAAGACTCTCCCTTATCCCCCCTCTCCCTCACTCAAGTCTCTCTCTCACTCACTCCCTCTATCTCCCTCTCCTCTACCCTTAACCCTAACCCTTGAACCCTCTACCCTCTACGCTTAACCCTTGAACCTATATC